>CAKAJE020000036.1:0-23473 GCA_916610135.2 Macropis europaea | reverse complement strand
ATTTGCACTATTAAACTTCTAGGGTAGGGCGAACAGAGACCCGATTAGATCATTTTACATTAAGGTTCATAAAAGAATTCAGCGAAATTCTATCACATTTGTTCATCCTACGTCGCTCCTATTTCAGATAGCTTATTGGGCTAAGAGGCAGCTCAAAGCGCATGAAATGGCGAGTAAAATGCAGTATTAAACTTCTAGGGTAGGGCAATCAGAGACCCGATTAGATCATTTTATATTTTGGTTCATATAAGGATTCAGGGAAATTCTATCACATTTGTTCAATTTACGTCTCTCCTATTTCAGATAGCGTACTGTGCTAGGCGGCATGTTAAAGCGCGCGGAAGGACGAGTAAAATGCACTACTAAACTTCTATGGTAGGGCAATCAGAGACCCGATTAGATCATTTTACATTATGGTTAATAAAAGAATTCAGCCAAATTCTATTACATTTGTTCAATTCACTTCGCTCCTATTTCAGATAGCATATTGGGCTAAGCGACACCCCATGGCGCATGAAATGACGAGTGATTTGCACTATTAAACTTGTAGGGTAGGGCGAACAGAGACCCGATTAGATCATTTTACATTAAGGTTAATATAAGAATTCAGGGAAATTCTATCACATATGTTCAATTTACGCGCTCCTATTTCAGATAGCGTATTGGGCTAAGCGGCATCTCAAAGCGCATGAAATGGCGAGTAAAATGCACTATTAAACTTCTAGGACAAGGCAATCAGAGACCCGATTAGATCATTTTATATTATGGTTAATTTAAGACTTCAGCAAAATTCTATTACATTTGTTCAATTTACGTCGCACCTATTTCAGATAGCGTACTGGGCTAGGCGGCATCTTAAAGCGCGTGGAATGGCGAGTAAAATGCACTATTAAACTTCTACGGTAGGGCAATCAGAAACCCGAAGAGATCATTTTATATTTTGGTTCATATAAGAATTCAGCGAAAGTCTATCCCATTTGTTCTATTTACGTCGCTCCTATTTCAGATAGCGTATTGGGCTAAGCGGCATCTCAAAGCGCATGAAATGGCGAGTAAAATGCACTATTAAACTTCTAGGGTAGGGCAAACAGAGACCCGATTAGATCATTTTATATTATGGTTAATTTAAGGATTCAGAAAAATTCTATCACATTTGTTCAACTTACGTCGCTCCTATTTCACATAGCTTATTGGGCTAAGCGGCGTCTCAAAGCGCATGAAATGACGAGTGAAATGCACTATAAAACTTCTAGGGTAGGGTGAACAGAGACCCGATTAGATCATTTTATATTTTGGTTAATTTAAGAATACAGCGAAATTCTATCACATTTGTTCAATTCACGTAGCTCCTATTTCAGATAGCGTACTGGGCTAAGCGGCATCTCAAAGCGCATGAAATGGCGAGTACAATGCACTATTAAGCTTCTATGATAGGGCTATCATAGACCCGATTAGATCATTTTATATTATGGTTAATTTAAGAATTCAGCAAAATTCTATCACATTTGTTCAATTTACGTCGCTCCTATTTCAGAAAGCGTACTGGGCTAGGGGGCACCTCAAAGCGCGTGGAATGGCGAGTAAAATGCACTATTAAACTTCTATGATTGGGCAATCAGAGACCCGATTAGATCATTTTACATTAAGGTTAATATGAGAATTCAGGGAAATTCTATCACATATGTTCAATTTACGTCGCTCCTATTTCAGATAGCGTATTGGGCTAAGCGGCATCTCAAAGCGCATGAAATGGCGAGTAAAATGCACTATTAAACTTCTATGATAGGGCAATCAGAGACCCGATTAGATCATTTTATATTTTGTTTAATATAAGATTTCAGGGAAATTCTATCACATTTGTTCAATTTACGTCGCTCCTATTTCAAATAGCGTATTGGGCTAAGCGGCATCTCAAAGCGCATGAAATGGCGAATAAAATGCACTATTAATCTTCTAGGCTAGGGCGAACACAGACCCGATTAGATCATTTTACATTAAGGTTCATAAAAGAATTCAGCGAAATTCTATCACATTTGTTCATCCTACGTCGCTCCTATTTCAGATAGCATATTGGGCTAAGCGGCAGCTCAAAGCGCATGAAATGGCGAGTAAAATGCACTATTAAACTTCTAGGGTAGGGCAATCAGAGACCCGATTAGATCATTTTATATTTTGGTTCATATAAGGATTCAGGGAAATTCTATCACATTTGTTCAATTTACGTCTCTCCTATTTCAGATAGCGTACTGGGCTAAGCGGCATCTCAAAGTGCATGAAATGACGAGTGAAATGCACTATAAAACTTCTAGAGTAGGGCGAACAGAGACCCGATTAGATCATTTTATATTTTGGTTAATTTAAGAATACAGCGAAATTCTATCACATTTGTTCAACTTACGTCGCTCCTATTTCAGATAGCGTATTGGGCTAAGCGGAATCTCAAAGCGCGTGAAATGGCGAGCAAAATGCAATATTAAACTTCTAGGGTAGGGCAAACAGAGTCCCGATTAGATCATTTTATATTATGGTTAATTTAAGAATTCAGCAAAATTCTATCACATTTGTTCAATTTACGTCGTTCCTATTTCAGATAGCGTGATGGTCTAGGCGGCATCTTAAAGCGCGTGGAATGGCGAGTAAAATGCACTGTTAAACTTCTAGGGTAAGGCAAACAGAGTCCCGATTAGATCATTTTATATTACGGTTAATATAAGAATTCAGCGCAATTCTGTCACATTTGTTCAACTTACGTCGCTCCTATTTTAGATAGCGTATTGGGCTAAGCGGCATCTCAAAGCGCAAGAAATGTCGTGTAAAATGCACTATCAAACTTCTAGGGTAGGGCAAACAGAGACCCGGTTAGATCGTTTTATATTATGGTTAATTTAAGAATTCAGCGAAATTCTATCACATTTGTTCAATTTACGTAGCTCCTATTTCAGATAGCGTATTGGGCTAAGCGGCATCTAAAAGCGCATGAAATGACGAGTAAAATGCACTATTAAACTTCTAGGGTAGGGCAAATAGAGACCCGATTAGATCATTTTATATTATGGTTAATTTAAGAATTCAGCAAAATTCTATCACATTTGTTCAATTTACGTCGCTCCGATTTCAGATAGCGTATTGGGCTAAGCGGCATCTCAAAGTGCATGAAATGGCGAGTAAAATGCACTATGAAACTTCTAGGGTGGGGCAAACAGAGACCCGATTAGATCATTTTACATTATGGATAATTTAAGAATTCAGCAAAATTCTATCACATTTGTTCAATTTACGTCGCTAATATTTCAGATAGCTTATTGGGCTAAGCGGCATCTCAAAGGGCCTGAAATGGCGAGTGAAATGCACTATTAAACTTCTATGTTAGGGCACTCAGAGACCCGATTAGATCATTTTATATGTTGGTTAATTTAAGAATACAGCGAAATTCTATCACATTTGTTCAACTTACGTCGCTCCTATTTCAGATAGCGTATTGGGCTAAGCGGCATCTCAAAACGCAAGAAATGGCGCGTAAAATGCACTATCAAACTTCTAGGGTAGGGCAAACAGAGACCCAATTAGATCATTTTATATTATAATTAATTTAAGGATTCAGGAAAATTCTATCACATTTGTTCAATTTACGTTGCTCCTATTTCAGATAGCTTATTGGGCTAAGCGGCGTCTCAAAGGGCATGAAATGACGAGTGAAATGCACTATAAAACTTCTAGGGTAGGGCGAACAGAGACCCGATTAGATCATTTTACATTAAGATTAATATAAGAATTCAGCGAAATTCTATCACATTTGTTCAATTTACGTAGCTCCAATTTCAGATAGCGTATTGGGCTAGGTGGCAACTTAAAGCGCGTAGAATGACGAGTAAAATGCACTATTATCCTTCTATGATAGGGCAATCAAAGACCCGATTATATCATTCTATATTATGGTTAATATAAGAATTCTGCGTAATTCTATCACATTTGTTCAATTTATGTTGCTCCTATTTCAGATAGCGTATTGGGCTAGGCGGCTCCTTAAAACGCATGAATTGACGAGTAAAATGCACTATTAAACTTCTGTGATAGGGCAATCAGAGACCCGAATTGATCGTATTATATTATGGTTAATATAAGAATTCTGCGTAATTCTATCACATTTGCTCAATTTATGTCGCTCCTATTTCAGATAGCGTATTGGACTAGGCGGCACCTTAGAGCGCATGAAATGTCGAGTAAGATGCACTACCAAACTTCTCGGATAGGGCTAACAGAGACCCCGATTAGGTCATCTTATATTATGGTTAATATAAGAATTCAGCGAAATTTTATCACATTTGTTCAATTTACGTCGCCCCTATTTCAGATAGCGTATTGGGCAAGGTGGCATCTTAAAGCGCATGAAATGTCGAGTAAAATGCACTGTTAAACTTCTAGGGTAGGGCAAACAGAGACCCGATTAGATCATTTTATATTATGGTTAATATAAGAATTCTGCGTAATTCTATCACATTTGTTCAATTTACGTCGCTCCTATTTCAGATAGCGTATTGGGCTAAACGGCACCTAGAAGCGCATGAAATGGCGAGTAAAATGCACTGTTAAACTTCTATGTTAGGGCAATCAGAGACCCGATTAGATCATTTTATATTATGGTTAATATAAGAATTATGCGTAATTCTATCACATTTGTTCAATTTACGTATCTCCAATTCGAGATAGCGGATTGTGCTAGACGGCACCTTAAAGCGCATGACATGACGAGTAAAATGCACTATTAACCTTCTATGATAGGGCAACCAGAGAACCGAAAAGATCGTATTATATTATGGTTAATGTAAGAATTCTGCGTAATTCTATCACATTTGTTCAATTTATGTCGCTCCTATGTCAGATAGCGGATTGGACTAGGCGGCACCTTAGAGCGCATGAAATGTCGAGTAAAATGCACTATTAAACTTCTAGGGTAGGGCAAACAGAGACCCGATTAGATCATTTTAGATTATGGTTAATTTAAGAATTCAACGTAATTTTATCACATTTGTTCAATTTATATCGCTCCTATTTCAGATAGCGTATTGGGCTAGGCGGCACCTTAAAACGCATGAATTGACGAGTAAAATGCACTATTAAACTTCTGTGATAGGGCAATCAGAGACCCGAATTGATCGTATTATATTATGTTTAATATAAGAATTCTACGACATTCTATCACAATTGTTCAATTTACGTCGCCCCTATTTCAGATAGCGTATTGGGCTAGGTGGCATCTTAAAGAGCATGAAGTGTCGAGTAAAATGCACTATTAAACATCTATGATAGGGCAACCAGAGGCCCGATTAGATCATTTTATATTATTGTTAATATAAGAATTCAACGTAATTTTATCACATTTGTTCAATTGATATCGGTCCTATTTCAGATAGCGTATTGGGCTAAGCGGCACCTTAAAGCGCATGAAATGACGAGTAAAATGCACTATTAAACTTCTATGATAGGGCAATCAGAGACCCGAATAGATCGTATTATATTATGGTTATTATAAGAATTCAGCGAAATTTTATCACATTTGCTCAATTTACGTCGCCCCCTATTTCGGATAGCGTATTGACCTAGGTGGCATCTTAAAGCGCATGAAATGGCGAGTAAAATGCACTATTAAACTTATATGATAGGGCAATCAGAGACCCGAATAGATCGTATTATATTATGGTTTATATAAGAATTCTGCGAAATTTTATCACATTTGTTCAATTTACGTCGTCCCTATTTCAGATAGCGTATTGGGCTAGGTGGCACCTTAAAGCGCATGAAATGAGGAGTAAAATGCACTATTAAACTTCTATGATCGGGCAATCAGAGACCCGAATAAATCGTATTATATTATTGTTAATATAAGAATTCTGCGTAATTCTATCACATTTGTTCAATTTACGTCGCTCCTATTTCAGATAGCGTATTGGGCTAAGCAGAATCTTAAAGCGCATGAAATGTCGAGTAAAATGCACTATTAAACTTCTAGGGTAGGGTAAACAGAGACCCGATTAGATCATTTTATATTATGGTTAATTTAAGAATTCAGCGAAATTCTATCACATTTGTTCAATTTACGTAGCTCCAATTTCAGATAGCGCATTGGACTAGGCGGCATCTCAAAGCGCATGAAATGACGAGTAAAATGCAGTATTAAACTTCCCGGGTAGGGCAAGCAGAGACCCGATTAGATCATTTTATATTATGGTTAATTTAAGAATTCAGCGAAATTCTATCACATTTGTTCAATTATCGTCGCTCATATTTCAGATAGCGTATTGGGCTAAGCGGCATCTAAAAGCGCATGAAATGGCGAGTAAAATGCACTATTAAACTTCTAGGGTAGGGCAAACAGAGACCCGATTAGATCATTTTATATTATGGTTAATTTAAGAATTCAGCGAAATTCTATCACATTTGTTCAATTTACATAGCACCTATTTCAGATATCGTACTGGGATAGGCGGCATCTTAAAGCGCGTGGAATGGCGAGTGAAATGCACTATTAAACTTCTAGGGTAGGGCAAACAGAGACCCGATTAGATCATTTTATATTATGGTTAAATTAAGAATTCAGCGAAATTCTATCACATTTGTTCAATTTACGTCGCTCCTATTTCAGATAGCGTATTGGGCTAAGCGGCATCTCAAGGCGCATGAAATGGCGAGTAGAATGCACTATTAAACTTATAGGGTAGGGCAAACAGAGACCCGTTTATATCATTTTATATTATGGTTAGTTTAAGAATTCAGCAAAATTCTATCACATTTCTTCAATTTACGTCGCTCCTATTTCGGATAGCGTACTGGGCTAGGCGGCATCTCAAAGCGCGTGGCATGGCGAGTAAAATGCACTATTAAACTTCTATGATAGGGCAATCAGAGACCCGATTAGATCATTTTATATTTTGGTTAATATAAGAATTCGCCGAAATTCTATCACATTTGTTCAATTTTCGTCGCTCCTATATCAGATAGCGTATTGGGCTAAGCGGCACCTCAAAGCGCATGAAAAGGCGAGTAAAGTGCACTATTAAACTTCTAGGGTAGGGCAAACAGAGACCCGATTAGATCATTTTATATTACGGTTAATATAAGAATTCAACGAAATTCTATCACATTTGTTCAATTAACATCGCTGATATTTCAGATAGCGTATTGAGCTAAGCGGCATCTCAAAGCGCATGAAATGACGAGTCAAATGCACTATTAAACTTCTAGGGTAGTGCAAACAGAGACCCGATTAGTTCATTTTATATTATGATTAATTTAAGAATTCAGCGAAATTATATCACATTTGTTCAATTTACGTCGCTCCTATTGCAGATAGCGTATTGGGCTAAGCGGCATCTTAAAGCGCGTGGAATGGCGAGTAAAATGCACTGTTAAACTTCTAGGGTAGGGCGAACAGAGACCCGATTAGATCATTTTATACTATGGTTAATAAAAGAATTCATCGAAATTCTATAACATTTGTTCAATGTACATCGCTCCTATTTCAGATAGCATATGGGGCTAAGCGGCATCTCAAAGCGCATGAAATGACGAGTAAAATGCACTATTAAATTTCTAGGGTAGGGCAAACAGAGACCCGATTAGATCATTTTATATTATGGTTCATTTAAGAATTCAGCGAAATTCTATAACATTTGTTCAATTTACGTCGCAACTATTTCAGATAGCTTATTGGGCTAAGCGGCATCTCAAAGCGCATGAAATGACGAGTGATATGCACTATTAAACTTCTAGGGTAGGGCGAACAGAGACCCGATTAGATCATTTTACATTAAGGTTAATATAAGAATTCAGTGAAATTCGATCACATTTGTTCAATTTACGTCGCTGATATTTCAGATAGCGTATTGGGCTAAGTGGCAACTCAAAGCGCATGAAATGGCGAATAAAATGCACTATTAAACTTCTAGGCTAGGGCGATCAGAGACCCGATTAGATCATTTTACATTATGGTTAATAAAAGTATTCAGCGAAATTCCACCACATTTGTTCAACTTACGTCGCTCCTATTTCAGGTAGCGTACTGGGCTAGGCGGCATCTTAAAGCGCGTGGCAGGGCGAGTAAAATGCACTACTAAACTTCTATGATAGGGCAATCAGTGACCCGATTAGATCATTTTATATTTTGTTTAATATAAGATTCCAGGGAAATTCTATCACATTTGTTCAATTTACGTCGCTCCTATTTCAGATAGCGCATTGGGCTAAGCGTCACCTTAAAGCGCATGAAATGATGAGTAAAATGCACTATGAAACTTCTATGGTAGGGCAATCGGAGACCCGTTTAGATCATTTTATATTATTGTTAATATAAGTATTCAGCGTAATTTTATCACATTTGTTCAATTTACGTCGCTCCTATTTCAGATAGCGTCTTGGCCTAGGTGGTATCTTAAAGCGCATGAAATGTCGCGTAAAATGCACAATTAAACTTCTAGGGTAGGGCAAACAGAGACCCGATTAGATGATTTTATATTATGGTTAATATAAGAATTCTGCGTAATTCTACCACATTCGTTCCTTTTACGACGCTCCTATTTCAGATAGTATATTGGGCAAGGCGGCACCTTCAAGCGCGTGGAGTGACGAGTAAAATGCAATACTAACCTTCTATGATAGGGCAATCAGAGACCCATATAGATCATATTATATTATGGTTAATATAAGAATACTGCGTAATTCTATCACGTTTGTTCAATTTATGTCGATCATACTTCAGATAGCGTATTGGGCTAAGCGGCAACTAAAGCGCGTGGAATCAAGTGTAAAATGCACTACTAACCCTCTATGATAGGGCAATCAGAGACCCGATTAGATCATCTTATATTATGGTTAATATAAGAATTCAGCGAAATTCTATCACATTTGTTCAATTTACGTTGCTCCTATTTCAGATAGTGTATTGGGCTAAGCGGCACCTTAAAGCGCATGAAGTGACGAGTAAAATGCACTATGAAACTTCTATGATAGGGCAACCAGCGACACGATTAGATCATTTAAATTATTGTTAATATAAGAATTCAGCGTAATTTTATCACATTTGTTCAATTTACGTCGCTCCAACTACAGATAGCGTATTGGGCTAGGCGGCATCTTAAAGCGCATGACATGTCGAGTAAAATGCACTACTAAACTTCTCGGATAGGGCAATCAGTGACACCATTAGGTCATCTTATATTATGGTTAATTTAAGAATTCAGCGAAATTCAATCACATTTGTTCAATTTACGTCGCACCTATTTCGGATAGCGTATTGGGCCAAGCGGCACCTTAAAGCGCATGAAAGGACGAGTAAAATGCACTATTAAACTTCCACGATAGGGCAATCGGTGACCCGAATAGACCATTTTATATTATGGTTAATATAAGAATGCAGCGTAAATGAACCACATTTATTCAATTTACTTCGCTCCTATTTCCGATAGCGTATTGGGCTAAACAGAATCTTAAAGGGCATGAAATATCGAATAAAATGCAACATTAAACTTCTATGATAGGGCAATCGGAGACCCGATTAGATCATTTTATATTATGGTTAATATATGGATGCTGCGTAATTGAACAACATTTGTTCAATTTACGTCGCTCCTATTTCAGATAGCGTATTGGTCTAAGCGGCATATTAAAGCGCACGAAATGTCTATTAAAATACACTACTAAACTTCTAGGGTGGGGCAATCAGAGACCCGATTAGATCATCGTATATTATGGTTAATTTAAGAATTCGTCGTAACTCGATCACATTTGTTTAATTTACGTAGCTCCAATTTCAGATAGCGTATTGGGATAGGCGTCACCTTACAGTGCATGAAATGACGAGTATAATGCACTACTAAACTTCTCGCATAGGGCAATCAGAGACCCGATTAGATCATTTTATATTATGGTTAATATAAGAATTCAGCGTAACTCTATGACATTTGTTAAATTTATGTCGCTCCAATTTCCGATAGCGCATTGGGCTAGGCGGCACCTTAAAGCGCATGAAATGTCGAGTAAAATGAACTACCAAACATCTCGGATAGGGCTAACAGCGACCCGATCAGGTCATCTTATATTATGGTTAATATAAGAATTCCGCGAAATTTTATCACATTTGTTCAATTTACGTCGCGCCTATTTCAGATAGCGTATTGGGCTAGGCGGCACCTAAAAGCGCATGAAATGACGAGTAAAATGCACTGTTAAACTTCTATGATAGGGCAATCAGAGACCCGAATAGATCGTATTATATTATAGTTAATATAAGAATTCTGCGTAATTCTATCACGTTTGTTCAAATTAGGTAGCTCCAATTTCAGATACCGCATTGGACTAGGCTGCATCTTAAAGCGCATGAAATGTCGAGTAAAATGAACTACTAAACTTCTCGGATAGGGCTAACAGAGACCCGATTAGGTCATTTTATATTATGGTTAATATAAGAATTCAGCGTAATTCTATCACATTTGTTAAATTTACGTCGCCCCTATTTGAGATAGCGTATTGGGCTAGGTGGCATCTTAAAGCGCATGAAATGTCGAGTAAAATGCACTGTTAAACTTCTATGATAGGGCAATCAGAGACCCGAATAGATCGTATTATATTATAGTTAATATAAGAATTCTGCGTAATTCTATCACGTTTGTTCAATTTACGTAGCTCCAATTTCAGATAGCGTATTGGGCCAAGCGGCACCTTAAAGCGCATGAAATTGCGAGTAACATGCACTATTAAACTTCTATGATAGGGCAATCAGAGACCCGAATAGATCGTATTTTATTACGGTTAATATAAGAATTCTGCGTAATTCTATCACATTTGTTCAATTTATGTCGCTCCTATTTCAGATAGCAAATTGGGCTAGGCGGCACCTTAAAGCACACGAAGTGACGAGTAAAAGGCACTACTAAACTTGTCGGATACGGCAATCTGAGACCCGATTAGGTCATCTTATATTATAGTTAATATAAGAATTCAGCGAAATTCTATCACATTTGTTCAATTTACGTCGCCCCTATTTCAGATAGCGTATCGGGCTAAGCGGCATCTTAAAGCGAATGAAATGTCGAGTAAAATGCACAACTAAACTTCTAGGATAGGGCAATCAGAGACCCAGTAAGGTCAGCTTATGTTTTGATTAATTTAAGGATGCAGCGTAATTCTATCACATTGGTTCAATTTACGTCGCTCCTATTTCAGATAGCGTATTGAGCTAGGTGGCATCTTATGGCCCGTCGTATGACGAGTAAAATGCACTCCTAACCTTCTATGATAGGGTAATCAGAGACCCGATTAGATCATTTTATATTATGGTTAATATAAGAATTCTACGTAATTTTATCACATTTGTTCAATTTATGTCGCTCCAATTTCTGATAGCGCATTGGGCTAGGCGGCACCTTAAAGCGCATGAAATGGCGAGTAACATGCACTATTAAACTTCTATGATAGGGCAATCAGAGACCCGAATAGATCGTATTATATTATGGTTAATATAAGAACTCTGCGTAATTCTATCACGTTTGTTCAATTTACGTCGCTCCTGTTTCAGATAGCGTATCGGGCTAAGCGGCATCTCAAAGCGCATGAAATGGCAAGTAAAATGCACTATTAAACTTCTAGGGTAGGGCAATCAGAGACCCGGTTAGATCATTTTATATTTTGGTTAATTTAAGAATTCAGCAGAATTCTATCACATTTGTTCAATTTACGTCGCTCCTCTTTCAGATAGCGTATTGGGCTTAGCGGCATCTTAAAGCGCGCGGAATGGCGAGTAAAATCAACTATTAAACTTCTATGATAGGGCAATCAGAGACCCGAATAGATCGTATTATATTATGGTTAATATAAGAACTCTGCGTAATTCTATCACGTTTGTTCAATTTACGTCGCTCCTGTTTCAGATAGCTTATTGGGCTAAGCGTCATCTCAAAGCGCAAGAAATGGCCAGTAAAATGCACTATTAAACTTCTAGGGTCGGGCACACAGAGACCCGATTAGATCATTTCATATTATGGTTAATTTAAGAATTCAGAAAAATTCTATCACATTTGTTCAATTTACGTCGCTCCTATTTCAGATAGCGTACTCGGATAGGCGGCATCTTAAAGCGCGTGGAATGGCCAGTAAAATGCACTATTAAACTTCTATGATAGGGCAATCAGAGACCAGATTAGATCATTTTATATTTTGGTTAATATAAGAATTCAGCGAAATTCTATCACATTTGTTCAATTTACGGCGCTCCTATTTCAGATAGCGTATTGGGCTAAGCGGCATCTCAAAGCGCATGAAATGGCAAGTAAAATGCACTATTAAACTTCTAGGGTAGGGCAATCAGAGACCCGGTTAGATCATTTTATATTATGGTTAATTTAAGAATTCAGCAAAATTCTATCACATTTGTTCAACTTACGTCGCTCCTATTTCAGAGAGCGTACTGGGCTAGGCGCCATCTTAAAGCGCGTGGAATGGCGAGTAAAATGCACTATTAAACTTCTAGGGTAGGGCAAACAGAGACCCGATTAGATCATTTTATATTATGGTTAATTTATCAATTCAGCGAAATTCTATCACATTTGTTCAATTTACGTCACTCCTATTTCAGATAGCGTATTGTGCTGAGCGGCATCTCAAAGCGCATGAAATGGCGAGAAAATGCACTATTAAACTTCTAGGATAAGGCAAACAGGGACCCGGTTAGATCATTTTATATTATGGTTAATATAAGAATGCAGCGTAATTCTGTCACATTTGTTCAACTTTCGTAGCTCCTATTTCAGATAGCGTACTGGTCTAGGCGGCATCTTAAAGCGCGTGGAATGGCGAGTACAATGCACTATTAAACTTCTATGATAGGGCAATCAGAGACCCGATTAGATCATTTTATATTTTGTTTAATATAAGAATTCAGCGAAATTCAATCACATTTGTTCAATTTACGTCGCTCCTATTTCAGATAGCTATTGGGCTAAGCGGCATCTCAAAGCGCATTAAATGACGAGAGAAATGCACTATTAAACTTCTTGGGTAGGGCGAACAGAGACCCGATTACATCATTTTATATTATGGTTAATTTAAGAATTCAGCAAAATTCTATCACATTTTTTCAATTTACGTCGCTCCTATTTCAGATAGCGTACTGGGCTGGGCGGTATCTTAAAGCGCGTGGAATGACGAGTAAAATGCACTATTAAACTTCTATGATAGGGCAATCAGAGACCCGATTAGATCATTTTATATTTTGGTTAATATAAGAATTCAGCGAAATTCTATCACATTTGTTCAATTTACGTCGCTCCTATTTCAGATAGCTTATTGGGCTAAGCGGCATCGCAAAGCGCATGAAATGACGAGTGAACTGCACTATTAAACTTCTAGGGTAGGGCAAACAGGGACCCGATTAGATCATTTTATATTCTGGTTAATTTAAGAATTCAGCAAAATTCTATCACATTTGTTCAATTCACGTCGCTCCTATTTCAAATAGCGTTCTCGGCTAGGCGGCATCTTAAAGCGCGTGGAATGGAGAGTAAAATGAACTATTAAACTTCTATGATAGGGCAATCAGAGACCCGATTAGATCCTATTATATTTTGGTTAATATAAGAATTCAGCGAAATTCTATCACATTTGTTCAATTTACGTCGCTCCTATTTCAGATAGCGTATTGGGCTAAGCGGCATCTCAAAGCGCATGAAATGGCGAGTAAAATGCACAATAAATCTTCTAGGGTATGGCGAACAGAGACCCGATTAGATCATTTTATATTATGGTTAATTTAAGAATTCAGCGAAATTCTATCACATTTGTTCAATTTACGTCGCTCCTATTTCAGATAGCGTACTGGGCTAGGCAGCAACTTGAAGCGCGTGGAATGGCGAGTAAAATGCACTATTAAACTTCTATGATAGGGCAATCAGAGACCCGATTAGATCATTTTATATTTTGTTTAATATAAGAATTCAGCGAAATTCTATCACATTTGTTCAATTTACGTCGCTCCTATTTCAGATGGCGTATTGGGCTAAGCGGCATCTCAAAGCGCATGAAATGGCAAGTAAAATGCACTATTAAACTTCTAGGGTAGGGCAAACAGAGACCCGATTAGATCATTTTATATTTTGGTTAATTTAAGAATTCAGCAGAATTCTATCACATTTGTTCAATTTACGTCGCTCCTCTTTCAGATAGCGTATTGGGCTTAGCGGCATCTTAAAGCGCGCGGAATGGCGAGTAAAATCAACTATTAAACTTCTATGATAGGGCAATCAGAGACCCGGTTAGATCATTTTATATTTTGTTTACTATAACATTTCAGGGAAATTCTATCACATTTGTTCAATTTACTTCGCTCCTATTTCAGATAGCTTATTGGGCTAAGCGTCATCTCAAAGCGCAAGAAATGGCCAGTAAAATGCACTATTAAACTTCTAGGGTCGGGCACACAGAGACCCGATTAGATCATTTCATATTATGGTTAATTTAAGAATTCAGAAAAATTCTATCACATTTGTTCAATTTACGTCGCTCCTATTTCAGATAGCGTACTCGGATAGGCGGCATCTTAAAGCGCGTGGAATGGCCAGTAAAATGCACTATTAAACTTCTATGATAGGGCAATCAGAGACCAGATTAGATCATTTTATATTTTGGTTAATATAAGAATTCAGCGAAATTCTATCACATTTGTTCAATTTACGGCGCTCCTATTTCAGATAGCGTATTGGGCTAAGCGGCATCTCAAAGCGCATGAAATGGCAAGTAAAATGCACTATTAAACTTCTAGGGTGGGGCAATCAGAGACCCGGTTAGATCATTTTATATTATGGTTAATTTAAGAATTCAGCAAAATTCTATCACATTTGTTCAACTTACGTCGCTCCTATTTCAGAGAGCGTACTGGGCTAGGCGCCATCTTAAAGCGCGTGGAATGGCGAGTAAAATGCACTATTAAATTTCTAGGGTAGGGCAATCAGAGACCAGATTAGATCATTTTATATTTTGGTTAATATAAGAATTCAGCGAAATTCTATCACATTTGTTCAATTTACGGCGCTCCTATTTCAGATAGCGTATTGGGCTAAGCGGCATCTCAAAGCGCATGAAATGGCAAGTAAAATGCACTATTAAACTTCTAGGGTAGGGCAATCAGAGACCCGGTTAGATCATTTTATATTATGGTTAATTTAAGAATTCAGCAAAATTCTATCACATTTGTTCAACTTACGTCGCTCCTATTTCAGAGAGCGTACTGGGCTAGGCGCCATCTTAAAGCGCGTGGAATGGCGAGTAAAATGCACTATTAAATTTCTAGGGTAGGGCGAACAGAGACCCGATTAGATCATTTTACATTAAGATTAATATAAGAATTCAGGGAAATTCTATCACATTTGTTCAATTCACTTCGCTCCTATTTCAGATAGCATATTGGGCTAAGCGACATCCCATGGCGCATGAAATGACGAGCGATTTGCACTATTAAACTTGTAGGGTAGGGCGAACAGAGACCCGATTAGATCATTTTACATTAAGGTTAATATAAGAATTCAGGGAAATTCTATCACATATGTTCAATTTACGTCGCTCATATTTCAGATAGCGTATTGGGCTAAGCGGCATCTCAAAGCGCAAGAAATGGCGAGTAAAATGCACTATTAAACTTCTAGGGTAGGGCAAACAGAGACCCGACTAGATGATTTTATATTATGGTTAATTTACGAATTCAGCGAAATACTATCACATTTGTTCAACTTACGTCGCTCCTATTTCAGATACCGTATTGGGCTAAGCGGCATCTCAAATCCATGAAATGGCGAGTAAAATGCACTATTAAACTTCTAGGGTAAGGCAGACAGAGACCCGATTAGATCATTTTAAATTACGGTTAATATAAGAATTCAGCGTAATTCTATCACATTTGTTAAACTTACGTCGCTCCTATTTCAGATAGCTTATTGGGTTAAGCGGCATTTCAAAGCGCATGAAATGGCGAGTGAAATGCACTATTAAACTTCTAGGGTAGGGTAAACAGAGAACCGATTACATCATTTTATATTATGGTATGGCCCAATACGCTATCTGAAAGAGGAGCGACGTAAATTGAACGAATGTGATAGAATTTCGATGAATTCTTAAATTAACCATAATATAATACGATCTATTCGGGTCTCTGATTGCCCTAGCATAGAAGTTTAGTAGTGCTTGTTACTCGTCATTTCATGCGCTTTAAGGTGCCGCGTGGACCAATACGCTATCTGAAATAGGAGCGATATAAATTGAACAAATGTGATAAAATTACGTTGAATTCTTATATTAACAATATTATAAAATGATCTAATCGGGTCTCTGATCGCCGTATCATAGAAGTTTAATAGTGCATCGTACTCGTCAGTTCATGCGCTTTATGGTGCCGCTTAGCCCAATACGCTATCTGAAATAGGAGCGACGTAAATTGAACAAACGTGATAGAATTTCTCTGAATTCTTATTTTAACCATAATATAAGATGACCTAATCGGGTCTCTGATTGCCCTGCCCGAGAAGTTTTGTAGTGCATTTTACTCTTCATTTCATGCGCTTTAAGATGCCGCCTAGTCCAATGCGCAATCTGAAGTTGGAGCTACGTAAATTGAACGAACGTGATAGAATTACGCAGAATTCTTATATTAACCATAATATAATACGATCTTTCGGTTCTCTGATTGCCCTATCATAGAAGTTTAATAGTGCATTTTACTCGTCATTTTATGCGCTTTAAGGTGCCGCCTAGCCCAATACGCTATCTGAAATAGGAGCGATATAAATTGAACAAATGTGATAAAATTACGTTGAATTCTTATATGAACAATATCATAAAATGATCTAATCGGGTCTCTGATTGCCCTACCCTAGAAGTTTAATAGTGCATTGTACTCGACATTTCATGCGTTTTAAGATGCCACCTAGCCCAATACGCTATCTGAAATCGGGGCGACGTAAATTGAACAAATGTGATAAAATTTTGCTGAATTCTTATATTAACCATAATATAAGGTGACCTAATCGGGTCTCTGTTAGCCCTATCCGAGAAGATTAGTAGTGCCTTTTACGCGACATTTCATGCGCTTTAGGATGCCGCTTAGTCCAATGCGCTATCTGAAGTTGGAGCTACGTGAATTGAACAAACGTGATAGAATTACGCAGAATACTTATATTAACCAAAATATAATACGATCTATTCGGTTCTCTGATTGCCCTATCATAGAAGTTTAATAGTGCATTTTACTCGTCATTTCATGCGCTTTAAGGTGCCGCCTAGCCCAATACGCTATCTGAAATAGGAGCGATATAAATTGAACAAATGTGATAGAATTCCGCTAAATTCTTGAATTAACCATAATATAAAATGATCTAATCGGGTCTCTGTTTACCCTACCCTAGAAAAAATAATAGTGCATTTTACTCGACATTTCATGCGCTTTAAGATGCCGCCAGCCCAATACGCTATCTGAAATTGGAGCTACGTAAATTGAACAAACGTAATATAACTACGCAGAATTCTTATATTAACCATAATATAATACGATCAATTCGGGTCTCAGATTGCCCTACCACAGAAGTGTAATAGTGCATTTTACTCCTCATTTCATGCGCTTTAAGGTGCCGCTTAGCCGATTACGCTATCTAAAATAGGAGCGACGTAAATTGAACAAGTGTGATAGAATTTCGCTGTATTCTTATATTAACCATAATATAAGATGACCTAATCGGGTCTCTGTTAGCCCTATCCGAGAAGTTTACAAGTGCATTTTACTCGACATATCATGCGCTTTAAGATGCCGTCTAGCCCAATACGCTATCTGAAATAGGAGCGACGTAAATTGAACATATGTGATAGAATTACGCACAATTCTTATATTAATCATAATATAAGGTGATCTAATCGGGTCTCTGTTTGCCCTATCATAGAAGTTTAATAGTGCATTTTACTCGCCATTTCATGCGCTTTGAGATGCTGCTTAGCCCAATACGCTATCTGAAATAGGAGCGACGTAAATTGAACAAATGTGATAGAATTTCGCTGAATTCTTATATTAACCATAATATAAAATGATCTAATCGGGTCTCTGTGCGCCCTAGCCTAGAAGTTTGATAGTGCATTTTATTCGCCATTTCATGCGCTTTGTGATGCAGCTTAGCCCAATACGCTATCTGAAATAGGAACGACGTAAATTGAACAAATGTGATAGAATTTTGCTGAATTCTTAAATTAACCATAATATAAAAATGACCTAATCGGGTCTCTGTTTGCCCTACCCTAGAACTTTAATAGAGCATTTTACTCGTCATTTCATGCGCTTTGAGATGCCCCTTAGCCCAATAAGCTATCTGAAATAGGAGCGACGTAAATTAAATAAACGTGATAGAATTTCGTTGGATTCTTATATTAACCATAATGTAAAATGATCTAATCGGGTCTCTGTTCGCCCTAGCCTAGAAGTTTAATAGTGCATTTTATTCGCCATTTCATGCGCTTTGTGATGTCGCTTAGCCCAATACGCTATCTGTAATGGGGAGCGATGTAAATTGAACAAATGTGATAGAATTTTGCTGAATTCTTAAATTAACCATAATATAAAATGATCTAATCGGGTCTCTGTTTGCCCTACCCTAGAAGGTTAATATTGAATTTTACTCGCCATTTCATGCGCTTTGAGATGCCGCTTAGCCCTATACGCTATCTGATATAGGAGCGACGTTCACTGAACAAATGTGATAGAATTTCGCTGAAGTCTTATATTAACGATAATATAAAATGATCTAATCGGGTCTCTGTTTGCCCTACCCTAGAAGTTTAATAGTGCATATTACTCGACATTCCACGCGCTTTAAGATGCCGGCTAGACCAATGCGCTTTCTGAAACAGGGGCGACGTGATTTGGATAAATGTGATAGAGTTACGCTGAATTCTTAAATTGACCGTAATATAAAATGATCTAATCGCTTCTCTGATTGCCCTATCCTAGAAGTTTAGTAGTGCATTTTACTCGACATTTCGTGCGCTTTAATATTCCGCTTAGCCCAATACGCTACCAGAAATAGGATCGACGTAAATTGAACAAACGTGACAGAATTACGCTGAATTCTTAAATTAAACATAATATAAAATGATGTAAGCAGGTCTCTGTTTGCCCTACCCTAGAAGTTTAATAGTGCATTTTACTCGACATTTCATGCGCTTTAAGATTCCGCTTAGCCCAATACGCTACCTGCAATAGGATCAACGTAAATTGAACAAATGTGATAGAGTTACGCTGAATTCTTATATTAACCATAGTATAATACGATCTATTCGGGTCTCTGATTGGCCTATCATAGAAGCTTAATACTGCATGTTACTCGTCATTTCTGACGCTTTATGGTGCCGCTTGGCCCTATACGCTATCTGAAAGAGGAGCTACGTAAATTGAACAAATGTGATAGAATTTCGATGAATACTAAAATTAACCATAATATAATACGATCTATTCGATTCTCTGATTGCCCTATCGTAGAAGTTTAATAGTTCACTTTACTCGACATTTTATGCTCTTTAAGATGCCACCTAGTCCAATACGCTATCTGAAGTAGGGGCGACGTAAATTGAACAAATGTGATAAAATTTCGCTGAATTCTTACATTAACCATAATATAAGATGACCTAATTGGGTCTCTGTTAGCCCTATCTGAGAAGTTTGGCAGTGCATTTTACTCGACATTTCATGCGCCTTAAGATACCGCCAAGCCCAATACGCTATCTGAAATTGGAGATACGTAAATTGAACAAACGTGATAGAATTACGCAGAATTCTTATATTAACCATAATATAATACGATCTATTCGGGTCTCTGATTGGCCTATCATAGAAGCTTAATACTGCATGTTACTCGTCATTTCAGGCGCTTTATGGTGCCGCTTGGCCCAATACGCTATCTATAAGAGGAGCTACGTAAATTGAACAAATGTGATAGAATTTCGATGAATTCTAAAATTAAGCATAATATAATACGATCTATTCTGTTCTCCGATTGCCCTATCATAGAAGTTTAATAGTGCATTTTTACTCGTTGTTTCATGCGCTGTATGGTGCCGCCAAGCCCAATACGCAATCTGAAATAGGAGCGATATAAATTGAACAAATGTGATAAAATTACGTTGAATTCTTATATTAACAATAATATAAAATGATCTAATCGGGACTCTGATTGCCCTATCATAGAAGTTTAAAAGTGCATTTTACTCGACAATTCATGCGCTTCAAGATGCCACCTAGCCCCATACCCTATCTGAAATAGGGGCGACGCAAATTGGACAAATGTGATAGAATTACGCAGAATTCTTATATTAACCATAATATAATATAATCTATTCGGTTGTCTGATTGCCCTATCATAGAAATATAATAGAGCATTTTACTCGCCATTCCATGCGCTTTAAGCAGCCGCCTAGCCCAAAACGCTGTCTGAAGTTGAAGCGACGTAAATTAAACTAATGTGTTGGAATTTCGCTGAATTCTTATATTAACCATAATATAAAATGATGTAATCGGGTCTCTGATTGCCCTATCATAGAAGCTTAATGGTGCATTTTACTCGCCAGTTCATCCGCTTTCGGATGACGTTTAGCCCAATACGGTATCTGAAATAGGAGCGTCGTAAATTGAACAAATGTGATAGAATTACACTGAGTTCTTATATTAATCATAATATAAGATGATCTAATCAGGTCTCTGATTGCCCTATCCTGGAAGTTTGGTAGTGGATTTTACTCGACATTTCATGCGCTTTAAGATGCCGCTTTGCCCAACACGCTATCTGAAATAGGAGCGACGTAAATTGAACAAATGTGATAGAATTACGCAGAATTCTCATATTACCCATAATTTAAAATGATCTAATCGGGTCTCCGAGTGCCCTATCGTAGAAGTTTAATAGTGCATTTTACTCGTCATTTCATGCGCTTTAATGTGCAGCCTAGCCCAATACGCTATCTGAAGTTGAAGCGACGTAAATTGAACTAATGTGTTGGAATTTCGCTGAATTCTTATATTAACCATAATATAAAACGATGTAATCGGGTCTCTGATTGCCCGATCAACGAAGTTCAGTAGTGCGTTTTACTCGTCATTTCATGTGCCTTAAGGTGCCGTCTAGCCCTATCCGCTATCTGAAATTGGAGCTGCGTAAATTGAACAAATGTGATGGAGTTACGCAGAATTCTTATATTAACCATAATATCAAATGATCTAATCGGGTCTCTGATTGCCCTATCAAAGAAGTTTGGTAGTGCATTTTACTCGTCATTTCATGCGCTTTAAGGTGCCGTCTATCCCAATCCGCTATCTGAAATTGGAAATACGTAAATTGAACAAATGTGATAGAGTTACGCAGAATTCGTATATTAACCATAATATAAAATGATCTCATCTGGTCTCTGATTGCCCTATCTGAGAAGTTTAATAGTGCATTTTACTCGTCATTTCATGCGCTTTACGGTGCCGCCTAGCCCAATACGCTATCTGACATAGGAGCGACGTAACTTGAACAAATGTGATCGAATTACGCTGAATTCTTATATTAATCATAATATAAGATGACCTAATCGGGTCTCTGATTGCCCTATCCGAGAAGTTTAGTAGTGCATTTTACTCGACATTTCATGCGCTTTAAGATGCCGCCACGCCCAATACGCTATCTGAAATAGGAACGAAGTAAATTGAGCAAATGTGATAGAATTTCGCTGAATTCTTATATTAACCATAATATAAAATGATCTAATCGGGTCTCTGATTGCCCTATCTTAGAAGTATAGGAGTGCATTTTACTCGTCATTTCATGCGCTTTAAGGTGCCACTTAGACCAATACGCTATCTGAAATTGGAGCTACGTAAATTGAACAACCGGGATAGAATTACGCAGAATTCATATATTAACGATAATATAATACAATCTATTCGGGCCTCTGAATGCCCTATCATAGAAGTTTAATAGGGCATTTTACTCGCCATTTCGTGCGCCTTAAAGTGCCGCCTAGCCCAATACGGCATCTGAAATAGGAGCGACATAAATTGAACAAATGTGATAGAATTACGCAGAATTCTTGTATTAAGCATAATATAGAATGATCTAATCGGGTCTTTGATTGCCCTACCATAGAAGGATAGTAGTGCATTTTACTGGTTATTCCACGCTCTTTAAGATGCCGCCTAGCCCAATACACTATCTGAAATTGGGGCTACGTAAATTGGACAAGTGTGATAGAGTTTCGCTGAATTCTTAAATTAACCATAATATAAAATGATCTAATCGGGTCTCTCTTTGCCCTACCCTAGGAACTTAATAGTACATTTTACTCGATATTTCATGCGCTTTAAGATGCTACCTAGCCCAATGCGCTATCTGAAATAGGGGCGACGTAAATTGAACAAATGTGATAGAATTGCGCAGCATTCTTTTATTAACCATAATATAATACTACCTATTCGGGTCTCAGATTGCCCTATCATAGAAGTTTAATAGTGCATTTTACTCGTCATTTCATGCACTTTAAGGTGCCGCCCAGCGCAATACGCTATCTGAAATAGGAGCGACGTAAATCGGACAAATGTGATAGAGTTACGCAGAATTCTTATATTAACCATAATATAATATGATCTATTCGGGTCTCTCATTGCGCTATCATAGAAGTTTCATAGTGCATTTTACTCGTCATTTCATGCGCTTTAAGGTGCCGTCAAGCCCAATACGCTATCTGAAATTGGAGCGGCGTAAATTGAACAAATGTGATAGAATTACGCAGCATTCTTATATTAAACATAATATAAGATGACCTAATCGGGTCTCTGATTGCCCTATCATAGAAGCTTGATAGTGCATTTTACTCGTCATTTCATGCGCTTTACGGTGCCGTCTAGCGCAATACGCTATCTGAAATAGGAGCGACGTAAATTGAACAAATGTGATAGAATTACGCAGAGATCTTATATTAACCATAATATAAAATGATCTAATCGGGTCTCTGATTGCCCTATCATAGAAGTTTAGTAGTGCATTTTAGTCGACATTTCATGCGCTTTAAGATGCCGCTTAGTCCAATACGCTACATGAAGTAGGAGCGACATAAATTCAACAAATGTGATCGAATTACGCAGAATTCTTATATTAACCATAATAAAATACGATCTATTCGGGTCTCTGATTGCCCTATCATCGAAGTTTAATAGTGCATTTTACTCGCCATTTCATGCGCTTAAGCTGCTGCTTAGCCCAATACGCTATCTGAAATTGGGGCAACGTAAATTGAACAAATGTGATAAAATTACGCTGAATGCTTATATTAACAATAATGTAAAATGATCTGAACGCGTCTGTGATTGCCCTATCATAGAAGTTTCATAGTGCATTTTACTCGTCATGTCATGCGCTTTAAGGTGCCACTC
>CAKAJE020000035.1:0-33003 GCA_916610135.2 Macropis europaea | reverse complement strand
TTAGATCATTTTATATTTTGCTTAATATAAGAATTCAGCGAAATTCTATCACATTTGGTCAATTTACGTCGCTCCTATTTCAGATACCTTATTGGGCTAAGCGGCATCTCAAAGCGCATGAAATGACGAGTGAAATGCACTATTAAACTTCTAGGGTAGGGCGAACGAAGACCCGATTAGATCATTTTACATTGAGGTTAATATAAGAATTCAGCGAAATTCTATCACATTTGTTCAATTTACGTCGCTCCTATTTCACATAGCGTATTGGGGTAAGCTGCATCTCAAAGCGCAAGACATGGCGAGTAAAATGCACTACTAAACTTCTAGGGTAGGCAAACAGAGACCCGATTAGATCATTTTATATTACGGTTAATATAAGAATTCAGCGTAACTCTGTCACATTTGTTCAACTTACGTAGCTCCTATTTCAGATAGCGTCCTGGGCTAGGCGGCATCTTAAAGCGCGTGGAATGGCGAGTAAAATGCACTATTAAACTTCTAGGATAAGGCAAACAGAGTCCCGATTAGATCATTTTATATTACGGTTAATATAAGAATTCAGCGTAATTCTGTCACATTTGTTCAACATACGTAGCTCCTATTTCAGATAGCGAACTGGGCTAGGCGGCAACTTAAAGCGCGTGGAATGTCGAGGAAAATACACTATCAAACTTCTATGATAGGGCAATCAGAGACCCGATTAGATCATTTTATATTTTGGTTAATATAAGAATTCAGCGAAATTCTATCACATTTGTTCAATTTACGTCGCTCCTATTGCAGATAGCGTATTGGGCTAAGCGGCATCTCAAAGCGCATGAAATGGCGAGTAAAATGCACTATTAAACTTCTATGGTAATGCAAACAGAGACCCGATTAGATCATTTTATATTACGGTTAATATAAGAATTCAGCGTAATTCTATCACATTTGTTCAACATACGTCGCTCCTATTTCAGATAGTGTACTGGGCTAGGCGGCATCTTAAAGCGCGTGGAAGGGCGAGTAAAATGCACTACTAAACTTCTATGAAAGGGGCAATCAGAGTCCCGTTTAGATCATTTTATATTATGGTTAATATAAGAATTCAGCGAAATTCTATCACATTTGTTCAATTTACGTTGCTCCTATTTCAGATAGCGTACTGGGCTAGGCGGCATCTTAAAGCGCGTGGAATGACGAGTAAAATGCACTATTAAACTTCTATGATAGGGCAATCAGAGACCCGATTAGATCATCTTATATTTTGGTTAATATAAGAATTCAGCGAAATTCTATCACATTTGTTCAATTTACGTCGTTCCTATTTCAGATAGCGTACTGGGCTAAGCGGCATCGCAAAGCGCATGAATGGACGAGTGAAATGCACTATTAAACTTCTTGGGTAGGGCGAACAAAGACCCGATTAGATCATTTTACATTAAGGTTAATATAAGAATTCAGCGAAATTCTACCACATTTGTTCAATTTACATCGCTCCTATTTCAGATAGCGACTTGTGCTGAGCGGCATCTCAAAGCGCAAGAAATGACGAGTAGAATGCACTATTAAACTTCTAGGGTAGTGCAAACAGAGACCCGATTAGATCATTTTATATTACGGTTAATATAAGAATGCAGCGTAATTCTGTCACATTTGTTCAACTTACGTAGCTCCTATTTCAGATAGCGTATTGGGCTAAGCGGCATCTTAAAGCGCGTGGAATGGCGAGTAAAATTCACTATTAAACTTCTATGATAGGGCAATCAGAGACCCGATTAGATCATTTTATATTTTGCTTAATATAGAATTCAGCGAAATTCTATCACATTTGGTCAATTTACGTCGCCTCCTATTTCAGATACCTTATTGGGCTAAGCGGCATCTCAAAGCGCATGAAATGACGAGTGAAATGCACTATTAAACTTCTAGGGTAGGGCGAACGAAGACCCGATTAGATCATTTTACATTGAGGTTAATATAAGAGTTCAGCGAAATTCTATCACATTTGTTCAATTTACGTCGCTCCTATTTCAGATAGCGTATTGGGCTAAGCGGCATCTCAAGCGCATGAAATAGCGAGTGAAATGCACTATTAAACTTCTAGGGTAGGGCGAACAGAGACCCGAATAGATCATTTTATATTACGGTTAATATAAGAATTCAGCGTAATTCTATCACATTTGTTCAACTAACGTCGCTCCTATTTCAGATAGCGTACTGGGCTAGGCGGCAACTTAAAGCGCGTGGAAGGGCGAGTAAAATGCACTTCTATACTTCTATGATAGGGCAATCAGAGTTCCGAATAGATCATTTTATATTTTGTTTTACTATAACATTTCAGGGAAATTCTATCACATTTGTTCAATTTACGTCGCTCCTATTTCAGATAGCGTATTGGGCTAAGCGGCATCTCAAAGCGCAAGAAATGGCGAGTAAAATGCACTATTAAGCTTCTAGGGTTGGGCACATATAGACCCGATTAGATCATTTTATATTATGGTTAATTTAAGAGTTCAGCGAAATCCTATCACATTTGTTCATTTTACGTCGCTCCTATTTCAGATACCGTATTGGGCTAAGCGGCATCTCAAAGCGCAAGAAATGGCGAGTAAAATGCACTATCAAACTTCTAGGGTAGGGCAAACAGAGACCCCATTAGATAATTTTATATTTTGGTTAATATAAGAATTCAGCGAAATTCTATCACATTTTTTCAATTTACGTCGCTCCTATTTCAGATAGTGTACTGGGCTAGGCGGCATCTTAAAGCGCGTGGAAGGGCGAGTAAAATGCACTACTAAACGTCTATGATAGGGCAATCAGAGTCCCGTTTAGATCATTTTATATTTTCTTTAATATAAGATTTCAGGGAAATTCTATCACATTTGTTCAATTTACGTCGCTCCTATTTCAGATAGCATACTGGGCTAGGCGGCAACTTAAAGCGCACGGAATGGCGAGTAAAATGCACTATTAAACTTCTATGATAGGGCAATCAGAGACCCGATTAGATCATTTTATATTATGGTTAATTTAAGAATTCAGCGAAATTCTATCACATTTGTTCAATTTACATCGCTCCTATTTCAGATAGCGTATTGGGCTAGGCGGCATCTTAAAGCGCGTGGAATGGCGAGCAAAATGCACTAATAAACTTCTATGATAGGGCAATCAGAGACCCCATTAGATCATTTTATATTTTGGTTAATATAAGAATTCAGCGAAATTCTATCACATTTGTTTAATTTACGTCGCTCCTATTTCAGATAGCGTATTGGGCTAAGCGGCATCTCAAAGCACAGGAAATGGCGAGTAAAATGCACTATTAAGCTTCTAGGGTTGGGCACATAGAGACCCGAATAGATCATTTTATATTATGGTTAATTTAAGAATTCAGCGAAATCCTATCACATTTGTTCATTTTACGTCGCTCCTATTTCAGATAGCGTATTGGGCTAAGCGGCATCTCAAAGCGCATGAAATGGCGAGTAAAATGCACTATTAAACTTCTAGGGCAGGGCGAACAGAGACCCGATTAGATCATTTTACATTAAGGTTAATATAAGTATTCAGGGAACTGCTATCACATTTGTTCAATTTACGTCGCTCCTATTTCAGACAGCTTCTTGGGCTAAGCGGCATCTCAAAGCGCATGAAATGACGAGTAAAATGCACTATTGAACTTCTAGGGTAGGGCAATCAGAGACCCGGTTAGATCATTTTATATTATGGTTAATTTAAGAATTCAGCAAAATTCTATCACATTTGTTCAATTTACGTCGTTCCTATTTCAGATAGCATACTGGGCTAGGCGGCATCTTAAAGCGCGTGGAATGGCGAGTAAAATGCACTATTAATCTTCTATGATAGGGCAATCAGAGACCCGATTAGATCATTTTATATTTTGGTTAATATAAGAATTCAGCGTAATTCTATCACATTTGTTCAATTTACGTCGCTCCTATATCAGATAGCATATTGGGCTAAGCGGGCATCTCAAAGCGCATGAAATGGCGAGTAAAATGCACTATTAAACTTCTAGGGTAAGGCAAACAGAGACCCGATTAGATCATTTTATATTACGGTTAATATAAGAATTCAGCGAAATTCTATCACATTTGTTCAATTTACGTCGCTCCTATTTCAGATAGCGTATTGGGCTATGCGGCATCTCAAAGCGCATGAAATGACGAGAGAAATGCACTATTAAACTTCTTGGGTAGGGCGAACAGAGACAAGATTACATCATTTTATATTATGGTTAATTTAAGAATTCAGCAAAATTCTATCACATTTGTTCAATTTACGTCGCTCCTATTTCAGATAGCGTACTGGGCTAGGCGGCATCTTAAAGCGCGTGGAATGGCGAGTAAAATGCACTATTAATCTTCTATGATAGGGCAATCAGAGACCCGATTAGATCATTTTATATTACGGTTAGTATAAGATTTCAGGGAAATTCTATCACATTTGTTCAATTTACGTCGCTCCTATTTCAGATAGCTATTGGGCTAAGCGGCATCTCAAAGCGCATGAAATGACGAGAGAAATGCACTATTAAACTTCTTGGGTAGGGCTAACAGAGACCCGATTACATCATTTTATATTATGGTTAATATAAGAATTCAGCGAAATTCTATCACATTTGTTCAATTTGCGTCGCTCCTATTTCCGATAGCGTATTGGGCTAAGCTGCAGCTCAAAGCGCACGAAAGGGCGAGTAAAATGCACTATTAAACTTCTAGGGTAAGGCAAACAGAGACCCGATTAGATCATTTTATATTACGGTTAATATAAGAATTCAGCGAAATTCTATCACATTTGTTCAATTTACGTCGCTCCTATTTCAGATAGCGTATTGGGCTATGCGGCATCTCAAAGCGCATGAAATGACGAGAGAAATGCACTATTAAACTTCTTGGGTAGGGCGAACAGAGACAAGATTACATCATTTTATATTATGGTTAATTTAAGAATTCAGCAAAATTCTATCACATTTGTTCAATTTACGTCGCTCCTATTTCAGATAGCGTACTGGGCTACGCGGTACCTTAAAGCGCGTGGAATGGCGAGTAAAATGCACTATTAAACTTCTAGGATAAGGCAAACGGAGACCCGATTAGACCATTTTATATTACGGTTAATATAAGAATTCAGCGTTATTCTATCACATTTGTTCAACTTACGTCGCTCCTATTTCAGAAGGCGTACTCGGATAGGCGGCATCTTAAAGCGCGTGGAATGGCGAGTAAAATGCACTATTAAACTTCTCGGGTAATGCAAACAGAGACCCGATTAGATCATTTTATATTACGGTTAGTATAAGATTTCAGGGAAATTCTATCACATTTGTTCAATTTACGTCGCTCACTATTTCAGATAGCTATTGGGCTAAGCGGCATCTCAAAGCGCATGAAATGACGAGAGAAATGCACTATTAAACTTCTTGGGTAGGGCGAACAGAGACCCGATTACATCATTTTATATTATGGTTAATATAAGAATTCAGCGAAATTCTATCACATTTGTTCAATTTGCGTCGCTCCTATTTCCGATAGCGTATTGGGCTAAGCTGCAGCTCAAAGCGCACGAAAGGGCGAGTAAAATGCACTATTAAACTTCTAGGGTGGGGTAAGCAGAGACCCGATGAGATCATTTTATATTACGGTTAATATAAGAATTCAGCGAAATTCTATCACATTTGTTTAATTTTCGTCGCTCCTATTTCAGATAGCGTATTGGGCTAAGCGGCATCTCAAAGCGCAAGAAATGGCGAGTAAAATGCACTATTAAGCTTCTAGGGTTGGGCACATAGAGACCCGATTAGATCATTTTATATTATGGTTAATTAAAGAATTCAGCGAAATCCTATCACATTTGTTCATTTTACGTCGCTCCTATTTCAGATAGCGTATTGGGCTAAGCGGCATCTCAAAGCGCAAGAAATGGCGAGTAAAATGCACTATTAAACTTCTAGGGTAGGGCAAACAGAGACCCCATAAGATCATTTTATATTTTGGTTAATATAAGAATTCAGCGAAATTCTATCACATTTTCTCAATTTACGTCGCTCCTATTTCAGATAGTGTACTGGGCTAGGCGGCATCTTAAAGCGCGTGGAAGGTCGAGTAAAATGCACTACTAAACGTCTATGATAGGGCAATCAGAGTCCCGTTTAGATCATTTTATATTTTCTTTAATATAAGATTTCAGGGAAATTCTATCACATTTGTTCAATTTACGTCGCTCCTATTTCAGGTAGCTATTGGACTAAGCGGCATCTCAAAGCGCATGAAATGACGAGAGAAATGCACTATTAAACTTCTTGGGTAGGGCGAACAAAGACCCGATTAGATAATTTTACATTAAGTTTAATATAAGAATACAGCGAAATTCTATCACATTTGTTCAATTTACATCGCTCCTATTTCAGATAGCGACTTGTGCTAAGCAGCATCTCAAAGCGCAGGAAATGGCGAGTAAAATGCACCATTAAACGTCTAGGGTAGGGCAAACAGAGACCCCATTATATCATTTTATATTATGGTTAATTTAAGAATTCAGCGAAATTCTCTCACATTTGTTCAATTTACGTCGCTCCTATTTCAGATAGCGTACCCGGACAGGCGGCATCTTAAAGCGCGAGGAATAGCGAGTCAAATGCACTATTAAACTTCTATGATATGGCAATCAGAGACCCGATTAGATCATTTTATATTTTGGTTAATATAAGAATTCAGCGAAATTCTATCACATATGTTTAATTTACGTCGCTCCTATTTCTGATAGCGTATTGGAATAAGCGGCATCTCAAAGCGCATGAAATGACGAGTGAAATGCACTATTAAACTTCTAGGGTAGGGCGAACGAAGACGCGATTAGATCATTTTACATTGAGGTTAATATAAGAATTCAGCGAAATTCTATCACATTTGTTCAATTTACGTCGCTCCTATTTCACATAGCGTATTGGGGTAAGCTGCATCTCAAAGCGCAAGACATGGCGAGTAAAATGCACTACTAAACTTCTAGGGTAGGCAAACAGAGACCCGATTAGATCATTTTATATTACGGTTAATATAAGAATTCAGCGTAACTCTGTCACATTTGTTCAACTTACGTAGCTCCTATTTCAGATAGCGTCCTGGGCTAGGCGGCATCTTAAAGCGCGTGGAATGGCGAGTAAAATGCACTATTAAACTTCTAGGATAAGGCAAACAGAGTCCCGATTAGATCATTTTATATTACGGTTAATATAAGAATTCAGCGTAATTCTGTCACATTTGTTCAACATACGTAGCTCCTATTTCAGATAGCGAACTGGGCTAGGCGGCAACTTAAAGCGCGTGGAATGTCGAGGAAAATACACTATCAAACTTCTATGATAGGGCAATCAGAGACCCGATTAGATCATTTTATATTTTGGTTAATATAAGAATTCAGCGAAATTCTATCACATTTGTTCAATTTACGTCGCTCCTATTGCAGATAGCGTATTGGGCTAAGCGGCATCTCAAAGCGCATGAAATGGCGAGTAAAATGCACTATTAAACTTCTATGGTAATGCAAACAGAGACCCGATTAGATCATTTCATATTACGGTTAATATAAGAATTCAGCGTAATTCTATCACATTTGTTCAACATACGTCGCTCCTATTTCAGATAGTGTACTGGGCTAGGCGGCATCTTAAAGCGCGTGGAAGGGCGAGTAAAATGCACTACTAAACTTCTATGAAAGGGCAATCAGAGTCCCGTTTAGATCATTTTATATTATGGTTAATATAAGAATTCAGCGAAATTCTATCACATTTGTTCAATTTACGTTGCTCCTATTTCAGATAGCGTACTGGGCTAGGCGGCATCTTAAAGCGCGTGGAATGACGAGTAAAATGCACTATTAAACTTCTATGATAGGGCAATCAGAGACCCGATTAGATCATCTTATATTTTGGTTAATATAAGAATTCAGCGAAATTCTATCACATTTGTTCAATTTACGTCGTTCCTATTTCAGATAGCGTACTGGGCTAAGCGGCATCGCAAAGCGCATGAATGGACGAGTGAAATGCACTATTAAACTTCTTGGGTAGGGCGAACAAAGACCCGATTAGATCATTTTACATTAAGGTTAATATAAGAATTCAGCGAAATTCTACCACATTTGTTCAATTTACATCGCTCCTATTTCAGATAGCGACTTGTGCTGAGCGGCATCTCAAAGCGCAAGAAATGACGAGTAGAATGCACTATTAAACTTCTAGGGTAGTGCAAACAGAGACCCGATTAGATCATTTTATATTACGGTTAATATAAGAATGCAGCGTAATTCTGTCACATTTGTTCAACTTACGTAGCTCCTATTTCAGATAGCGTATTGGGCTAAGCGGCATCTTAAAGCGCGTGGAATGGCGAGTAAAATTCACTATTAAACTTCTATGATAGGGCAATCAGAGACCCGATTAGATCATTTTATATTTTGCTTAATATAAGAATTCAGCGAAATTCTATCACATTTGGTCAATTTACGTCGCTCCTATTTCAGATACCTTATTGGGCTAAGCGGCATCTCAAAGCGCATGAAATGACGAGTGAAATGCACTATTAAACTTCTAGGGTAGGGCGAACGAAGACCCGATTAGATCATTTTACATTGAGGTTAATATAAGAATTCAGCGAAATTCTATCACATTTGTTCAATTTACGTCGCTCCTATTTCACATAGCGTATTGGGGTAAGCTGCATCTCAAAGCGCAAGACATGGCGAGTAAAATGCACTACTAAACTTCTAGGGTAGGCAAACAGAGACCCGATTAGATCATTTTATATTACGGTTAATATAAGAATTCAGCGTAACTCTGTCACATTTGTTCAACTTACGTAGCTCCTATTTCAGATAGCGTCCTGGGCTAGGCGGCATCTTAAAGCGCGTGGAATGGCGAGTAAAATGCACTATTAAACTTCTAGGATAAGGCAAACAGAGTCCCGATTAGATCATTTTATATTACGGTTAATATAAGAATTCAGCGTAAATCTGTCACATTTGTTCAACATACGTAGCTCCTATTTCAGATAGCGAACTGGGCTAGGCGGCAACTTAAAGCGCGTGGAATGTCGAGGAAAATACACTATCAAACTTCTATGATAGGGCAATCAGAGACCCGATTAGATCATTTTATATTTTGGTTAATATAAGAATTCAGCGAAATTCTATCACATTTGTTCAATTTACGTCGCTCCTATTGCAGATAGCGTATTGGGCTAAGCGGCATCTCAAAGCGCATGAAATGGCGAGTAAAATGCACTATTAAACTTCTATGGTAATGCAAACAGAGACCCGATTAGATCATTTCATATTACGGTTAATATAAGAATTCAGCGTAATTCTATCACATTTGTTCAACATACGTCGCTCCTATTTCAGATAGTGTACTGGGCTAGGCGGCATCTTAAAGCGCGTGGAAGGGCGAGTAAAATGCACTACTAAACTTCTATGAAAGGGCAATCAGAGTCCCGTTTAGATCATTTTATATTATGGTTAATATAAGAATTCAGCGAAATTCTATCACATTTGTTCAATTTACGTTGCTCCTATTTCAGATAGCGTACTGGGCTAGGCGGCATCTTAAAGCGCGTGGAATGACGAGTAAAATGCACTATTAAACTTCTATGATAGGGCAATCAGAGACCCGATTAGATCATCTTATATTTTGGTTAATATAAGAATTCAGCGAAATTCTATCACATTTGTTCAATTTACGTCGTTCCTATTTCAGATAGCGTACTGGGCTAAGCGGCATCGCAAAGCGCATGAATGGACGAGTGAAATGCACTATTAAACTTCTTGGGTAGGGCGAACAAAGACCCGATTAGATCATTTTACATTAAGGTTAATATAAGAATTCAGCGAAATTCTACCACATTTGTTCAATTTACATCGCTCCTATTTCAGATAGCGACTTGTGCTGAGCGGCATCTCAAAGCGCAAGAAATGACGAGTAGAATGCACTATTAAACTTCTAGGGTAGTGCAAACAGAGACCCGATTAGATCATTTTATATTACGGTTAATATAAGAATGCAGCGTAATTCTGTCACATTTGTTCAACTTACGTAGCTCCTATTTCAGATAGCGTATTGGGCTAAGCGGCATCTTAAAGCGCGTGGAATGGCGAGTAAAATTCACTATTAAACTTCTATGATAGGGCAATCAGAGACCCGATTAGATCATTTTATATTTTGCTTAATATAAGAATTCAGCGAAATTCTATCACATTTGGTCAATTTACGTCGCTCCTATTTCAGATACCTTATTGGGCTAAGCGGCATCTCAAAGCGCATGAAATGACGAGTGAAATGCACTATTAAACTTCTAGGGTAGGGCGAACGAAGACCCGATTAGATCATTTTACATTGAGGTTAATATAAGAGTTCAGCGAAATTCTATCACATTTGTTCAATTTACGTCGCTCCTATTTCAGATAGCGTATTGGGCTAAGCGGCATCTCAAAGCGCATGAAATAGCGAGTGAAATGCACTATTAAACTTCTAGGGTAGGGCGAACAGACACCCGAATAGATCATTTTATATTACGGTTAATATAAGAATTCAGCGTAATTCTATCACATTTGTTCAACTAACGTCGCTCCTATTTCAGATAGCGTACTGGGCTAGGCGGCAACTTAAAGCGCGTGGAAGGGCGAGTAAAATGCACTTCTATACTTCTATGATAGGGCAATCAGAGTTCCGAATAGATCATTTTATATTTTGTTTACTATAACATTTCAGGGAAATTCTATCACATTTGTTCAATTTACGTCGCTCCTATTTCAGATAGCGTATTGGGCTAAGCGGCATCTCAAAGCGCAAGAAATGGCGAGTAAAATGCACTATTAAGCTTCTAGGGTTGGGCACATATAGACCCGATTAGATCATTTTATATTATGGTTAATTTAAGAGTTCAGCGAAATCCTATCACATTTGTTCGTTTTACGTCGCTCCTATTTCAGATACCGTATTGGGCTAAGCGGCATCTCAAAGCGCAAGAAATGGCGAGTAAAATGCACTATCAAACTTCTAGGGTAGGGCAAACAGAGACCCCATTAGATAATTTTATATTTTGGTTAATATAAGAATTCAGCGAAATTCTATCACATTTTTTCAATTTACGTCGCTCCTATTTCAGATAGTGTACTGGGCTAGGCGGCATCTTAAAGCGCGTGGAAGGGCGAGTAAAATGCACTACTAAACGTCTATGATAGGGCAATCAGAGTCCCGTTTAGATCATTTTATATTTTCTTTAATATAAGATTTCAGGGAAATTCTATCACATTTGTTCAATTTACGTCGCTCCTATTTCAGATAGCATACTGGGCTAGGCGGCAACTTAAAGCGCACGGAATGGCGAGTAAAATGCACTATTAAACTTCTATGATAGGGCAATCAGAGACCCGATTAGATCATTTTATATTATGGTTAATTTAAGAATTCAGCGAAATTCTATCACATTTGTTCAATTTACATCGCTCCTATTTCAGATAGCGTATTGGGCTAGGCGGCATCTTAAAGCGCGTGGAATGGCGAGCAAAATGCACTAATAAACTTCTATGATAGGGCAATCAGAGACCCCATTAGATCATTTTATATTTTGGTTAATATAAGAATTCAGCGAAATTCTATCACATTTGTTTAATTTACGTCGCTCCTATTTCAGATAGCGTATTGGGCTAAGCGGCATCTCAAAGCACAGGAAATGGCGAGTAAAATGCACTATTAAGCTTCTAGGGTTGGGCACATAGAGACCCGAATAGATCATTTTATATTATGGTTAATTTAAGAATTCAGCGAAATCCTATCACATTTGTTCATTTTACGTCGCTCCTATTTCAGATAGCGTATTGGGCTAAGCGGCATCTCAAAGCGCATGAAATGACGAGAGAAATGCACTATTAAACTTCTTGGGTAGGGCGAACAGAGACCCGATTACATCATTTTATATTATGGTTAATATAAGAATTCAGCGAAATTCTATCACATTTGTTCAATTTGCGTCGCTCCTATTTCCGATAGCGTATTGGGCTAAGCTGCAGCTCAAAGCGCACGAAAGGGCGAGTAAAATGCACTATTAAACTTCTAGGGTGGGGTAAGCAGAGACCCGATGAGATCATTTTATATTACGGTTAATATAAGAATTCAGCGAAATTCTATCACATTTGTTTAATTTTCGTCGCTCCTATTTCAGATAGCGTATTGGGCTAAGCGGCATCTCAAAGCGCAAGAAATGGCGAGTAAAATGCACTATTAAGCTTCTAGGGTTGGGCACATAGAGACCCGATTAGATCATTTTATATTATGGTTAATTAAAGAATTCAGCGAAATCCTATCACATTTGTTCATTTTACGTCGCTCCTATTTCAGATAGCGTATTGGGCTAAGCGGCATCTCAAAGCGCAAGAAATGGCGAGTAAAATGCACTATTAAACTTCTAGGGTAGGGCAAACAGAGACCCCATAAGATCATTTTATATTTTGGTTAATATAAGAATTCAGCGAAATTCTATCACATTTTCTCAATTTACGTCGCTCCTATTTCAGATAGTGTACTGGGCTAGGCGGCATCTTAAAGCGCGTGGAAGGTCGAGTAAAATGCACTACTAAACGTCTATGATAGGGCAATCAGAGTCCCGTTTAGATCATTTTATATTTTCTTTAATATAAGATTTCAGGGAAATTCTATCACATTTGTTCAATTTACGTCGCTCCTATTTCAGATAGCTATTGGACTAAGCGGCATCTCAAAGCGCATGAAATGACGAGAGAAATGCACTATTAAACTTCTTGGGTAGGGCGAACAAAGACCCGATTAGATAATTTTACATTAAGTTTAATATAAGAATACAGCGAAATTCTATCACATTTGTTCAATTTACATCGCTCCTATTTCAGATAGCGACTTGTGCTAAGCAGCATCTCAAAGCGCAGGAAATGGCGAGTAAAATGCACCATTAAACGTCTAGGGTAGGGCAAACAGAGACCCCATTATATCATTTTATATTATGGTTAATTTAAGAATTCAGCGAAATTCTCTCACATTTGTTCAATTTACGTCGCTCCTATTTCAGATAGCGTACCCGGACAGGCGGCATCTTAAAGCGCGAGGAATAGCGAGTCAAATGCACTATTAAACTTCTATGATATGGCAATCAGAGACCCGATTAGATCATTTTATATTTTGGTTAATATAAGAATTCAGCGAAATTCTATCACATATGTTTAATTTACGTCGCTCCTATTTCTGATAGCGTATTGGAATAAGCGGCATCTCAAAGCGCATGAAATGCTGAGTAAAATGCGCTATTAAACTTCTAGGGTAGGGCAACCAGAGACCCGATTAGATCATTTTATATTATGGTTAATTTAAGGATTCAGCAAAATTCTATCACATTTGTTCAATTTACGTCGTTCCTATTTCAGATAGCATACTGGGCGAGGCGGCAACTTAAAGCGCGCGGAATGGCGAGTAAAATGCACTATTAAACTTCTATGATAGGGCAATCAGAGACCCGATTAGATCATTTTATATTTTGGTTAATATAAGAATTCAGCGAAATTCTATCACATTTGTTCAATTTACGTCGTTCCTATTTCAGATAGCGTACTGGGCTAGGCGGCATCTTAAAGCGTGTGTAATGGCGAGTAAAATGCACTATTAAACTTCTATGATAGGGCAATCAGAGACCCGATTAGATCATTTCATATTTTGGTTAATATAAGAATTCAGCGAAATTCTATCACATTTGTTCAATTTACGTCGCTCCTATTTCAGATAGCTTATTGGGCTAAGCGGCATCTCAAAGCGCATGAACTGACGAGTGAAATGCACTATTAAACTTCTTGGGTAGGGCGAACAGAGAGCCGATTACATCATTTTATATTATGGTTAATTTAAGAATTCGGCAAAATTCTATCACATTTGTTCAATTTACGTCGCTCCTATTTCAGATAGCATATTGGGCTAAGCGGCATCTCAAAGCGCATGAAATAGCGAGTAAAATGCACTGTTAAACTTCTAGGGTAAGGCAAACAGAGACCCGATTAGATCATTTCATATTATGGTTTATTTAAGAATTCAGAAAAATTCTATCACATTCGTTCAATTTACGTGGCTCCTATTTCAGATAGCGTATTGGGCTTAGCGGCATCTCAAAGCGCATGAAATGACGAGTGAAATGCACTATTAATCTTCTAGGGTAGGGCGAACAGAGACCCGATTAGATCATTTTACATTAAGGTTAATATAAGAATTCAGCGAGATTCTCTCACATTTGTTCAATTTACGTCGCTGATATTTCAGATAGCGTATTGGGCTAAGCGGCATCTCAAAGCGCAAGAAATGACAAGTAAAATGAACTATTAAACTTCTAGGGTAGGGCAAACAGAGACCCGATTAGATCATTTTATATTATGGTTAATTTAAGAATTCAGCGAAATCCTATCACATTTGTTCATTTTACGTCGCTCCTATTTCAGATAGCGTATTGGGCTAAGCGGCATCTAAAAGCGCAAGAAATGGCGAGTAAAATGCACTATCAAACTTCTAGGGTAGGGCAAACAGAGACCCGATTAGATCATTTTATATTTTGGTTAATATAAGAATTCAGCGAAATTCTATCACATTTTTTCAATTTACGTCGCTCCTATTTCAGATAGTGTACTGGGCTAGGCGGCATCTTAAAGCGCGTGGAAGGGCGAGTAAAATGCACTACTAAACGTCTATGATAGGGCAATCAGAGTCCCGTTTAGATCATTTTATATTTTCTTTAATATAAGATTTCGGGGAAATTCTATCACATTTGTTCAATTTACGTCGCTCCTATTTCAGATAGCATACTGGGCTAGGCGGCAACTTAAAGCGCGCGGAATGGCGAGTAAAATGCACTATTAAACTTCTATGATAGGGCAATCAGAGACCCGATTAGATCATTTTATATTATGGTTAATTTAAGAATTCAGCGAAATTCTATCACATTTGTTCAATTTACATCGCTCCTATTTCAGATAGCGTATTGGGCTAAGCGGCATCTCAATGCGCATGAAATGGCCAGTAAAATGCACTATTAAACTTCTAGGATAAGGCAAACGGAGACCCGATTAGACCATTTCATATTACGGTTAATATAAGAATTCAGCGTTATTCTATCACATTTGTTCAACTTACGTCGCTCCTATTTCAGATAGCGTACTGGGCTAGGCGGCATCTTAAAGCGCGTGGAATGGCGAGCAAAATGCACGCTTAAACTTCTATGATAGGGCAATCAGAGACCCGATTAGATCATTTTATATTATGGTTAATTTAAGAATTCAGCGAAATTCTATCACATTTGTTCAATTTACATCGCTCCTATTTCAGATAGCGTATTGGGCTAAGCGGCATCTCAATGCGCATGAAATGGCCAGTAAAATGCACTATTAAACTTCTAGGATAAGGCAAACGGAGACCCGATTAGACCATTTCATATTACGGTTAATATAAGAATTCAGCGTTATTCTATCACATTTGTTCAACTTACGTCGCTCCTATTTCAGATAGCGTACTGGGCTAGGCGGCATCTTAAAGCGCGTGGAATGGCGAGCAAAATGCACTCTTAAACTTCTATGATAGGGCAATCAGAGACCCGATTAGATCATTTTATATTTTGGTTAATATAAGAATTCAGCGAAATTCTATCACATTTGTTCAATTTACGTCGCTCCTATTTCAGATAGCGTATTGGGCTAAGCGGCATCTCGAAGCGCAAGAAATGGCGAGTAAAATGCACTATTAAACTTCTAGGGTAGGGCAAACAGAGACCCCATTAGATCATTTTATATTATGGTTAATTTAAGAATTCAGCGAAATTCTATCACATTTGTTCAATTTACGTTGCTCCTATTTCAGATAGCGTATTGGGCTAAGCGGCATCTCAAAGCGCAAGAAATGGCGAGTAAAATGCACTATTAAACTTCTAGGGTGGGGCAAACAGAGACCAGTTTAGATCACTTTATATTATGGTTAATTTAAGAATTCAGCGAAATTCTATCTCATTTGTTCAATTTACGTCGATCCTATTGCAGATAGCGTATTGGGCTAAGCGGCATCTCAAAGCGCATGAAATGGCGAGTAAAATGCACTATTAAACTTCTATGGTAATGCAAACAGAGACCCGATTAGATCATTTCATATTACGGTTAATATAAGAATTCAGCGTAATTCTATCACATTTGTTCAACATACGTCGCTCCTATTTCAGATAGTGTACTGGGCTAGGCGGCATCTTAAAGCGCGTGGAAGGGCGAGTAAAATGCACTACTAAACTTCTATGAAAGGGCAATCAGAGTCCCGTTTAGATCATTTTATATTATGGTTAATATAAGAATTCAGCGAAATTCTATCACATTTGTTCAATTTACGTTGCTCCTATTTCAGATAGCGTACTGGGCTAGGCGGCATCTTAAAGCGCGCGGAATGACGAGTAAAATGCACTATTAAACTTCTATGATAGGGCAATCAGAGACCCGATTAGATCATCTTATATTTTGGTTAATATAAGAATTCAGCGAAATTCTATCACATTTGTTCAATTTACGTCGTTCCTATTTCAGATAGCGTACTGGGCTAAGCGGCATCGCAAAGCGCATGAATGGACGAGTGAAATGCACTATTAAACTTCTTGGGTAGGGCGAACAAAGACCCGATTAGATCATTTTACATTAAGGTTAATATAAGAATTCAGCGAAATTCTACCACATTTGTTCAATTTACATCGCTCCTATTTCAGATAGCGACTTGTGCTGAGCGGCATCTCAAAGCGCAAGAAATGACGAGTAGAATGCACTATTAAACTTCTAGGGTAGTGCAAACAGAGACCCGATTAGATCATTTTATATTACGGTTAATATAAGAATGCAGCGTAATTCTGTCACATTTGTTCAACTTACGTAGCTCCTATTTCAGATAGCGTATTGGGCTAAGCGGCATCTTAAAGCGCGTGGAATGGCGAGTAAAATTCACTATTAAACTTCTATGATAGGGCAATCAGAGACCCGATTAGATCATTTTATATTTTGCTTAATATAAGAATTCAGCGAAATTCTATCACATTTGGTCAATTTACGTCGCTCCTATTTCAGATACCTTATTGGGCTAAGCGGCATCTCAAAGCGCATGAAATGACGAGTGAAATGCACTATTAAACTTCTAGGGTAGGGCGAACGAAGACCCGATTAGATCATTTTACATTGAGGTTAATATAAGAATTCAGCGAAATTCTATCACATTTGTTCAATTTACGTCGCTCCTATTTCAGATAGCGTATTGGGCTAAGCGGCATCTCAAAGCGCATGAAATAGCGAGTGAAATGCACTATTAAACTTCTAGGGTAGGGCGAACAGACACCCGAATAGATCATTTTATATTACGGTTAATATAAGAATTCAGCGTAATTCTATCACATTTGTTCAACTAACGTCGCTCCTATTTCAGATAGCGTACTGGGCTAGGCGGCAACTTAAAGCGCGTGGAAGGGCGAGTAAAATGCACTTCTATACTTCTATGATAGGGCAATCAGAGTTCCGAATAGATCATTTTATATTTTGTTTACTATAACATTTCAGGGAAATTCTATCACATTTGTTCAATTTACGTCGCTCCTATTTCAGATAGCGTATTGGGCTAAGCGGCATCTCAAAGCGCAAGAAATGGCGAGTAAAATGCACTATTAAGCTTCTAGGGTTGGGCACATATAGACCCGATTAGATCATTTTATATTATGGTTAATTTAAGAGTTCAGCGAAATCCTATCACATTTGTTCATTTTACGTCGCTCCTATTTCAGATACCGTATTGGGCTAAGCGGCATCTCAAAGCGCAAGAAATGGCGAGTAAAATGCACTATCAAACTTCTACGGTAGGGCAAACAGAGACCCCATTAGATCATTTTATATTTTGGTTAATATAAGAATTCAGCGATATTCTATCACATTTTTTCAATTTACGTCGCTCCTATTTCAGATAGTGTACTGGGCTAGGCGGCATCTTAAAGCGCGTGGAAGGGCGAGTAAAATGCACTACTAAACGTCTATGATAGGGCAATCAGAGTCCCGTTTAGATCATTTTATATTTTCTTTAATATAAGATTTCAGGGAAATTCTATCACATTTGTTCAATTTACGTCGCTCCTATTTCAGATAGCATACTGGGCTAGGCGGCAACTTAAAGCGCGCGGAATGGCGAGTAAAATGCACTATTAAACTTCTATGATAGGGCAATCAGAGACCCGATTAGATCATTTTATATTATGGTTAATTTAAGAATTCAGCGAAATTCTATCACATTTGTTCAATTTACATCGCTCCTATTTCAGATAGCGTATTGGGCTAGGCGGCATCTTAAAGCGCGTGGAATGGCGAGCAAAATGCACTAATAAACTTCTATGATAGGGCAATCAGAGACCCCATTAGATCATTTTATATTTTGGTTAATATAAGAATTCAGCGAAATTCTATCACATTTGTTTAATTTACGTCGCTCCTATTTCAGATAGCGTATTGGGCTAAGCGGCATCTCAAAGCACAGGAAATGGCGAGTAAAATGCACTATTAAGCTTCTAGGGTTGGGCACATAGAGACCCGATTAGATCATTTTATATTATGGTTAATTTAAGAATTCAGCGAAATCCTATCACATTTGTTCATTTTACGTCGCTCCTATTTCAGATAGCGTATTGGGCTAAGCGGCATCTCAAAGCGCATGAAATGGCGAGTAAAATGCACTATTAAACTTCTAGGGCAGGGCGAACAGAGACCCGATTAGATCATTTTACATTAAGGTTAATATAAGTATTCAGGGAACTGCTATCACATTTGTTCAATTTACGTCGCTCCTATTTCAGACAGCTTCTTGGGCTAAGCGGCATCTCAAAGCGCATGAAATGACGAGTAAAATGCACTATTGAACTTCTAGGGTAGGGCAATCAGAGACCCGGTTAGATCATTTTATATTATGGTTAATTTAAGAATTCAGCAAAATTCTATCACATTTGTTCAATTTACGTCGTTCCTATTTCAGATCGCATACTGGGCTAGGCGGCATCTTAAAGCGCGTGGAATGGCGAGTAAAATGCACTATTAATCTTCTATGATAGGGCAATCAGAGACCCGATTAGATCATTTTATATTTTGGTTAATATAAGAATTCAGCGTAATTCTATCACATTTGTTCAATTTACGTCGCTCCTATATCAGATAGCATATTGGGCTAAGCGGCATCTCAAAGCGCATGAAATGGCGAGTAAAATGCACTATTAAACTTCTAGGGTAAGGCAAACAGAGACCCGATTAGATCATTTTATATTACGGTTAATATAAGAATTCAGCGAAATTCTATCACATTTGTTCAATTTACGTCGCTCCTATTTCAGATAGCGTATTGGGCTATGCGGCATCTCAAAGCGCATGAAATGACGAGAGAAATGCACTATTAAACTTCTTGGGTAGGGCGAACAGAGACCCGATTAGATCATTTTATATTATGGTTAATTTAAGAATTCAGCAAAATTCTATCACATTCGTTCAATTTACGTCGTTCCTATTTCAGATAGCGTCCTGGGCTAAGCGGCATCTAATGGCGCATGAAATGTTGAGTATAATGCACTATTAAACTTCTAGGATAAGGCAAACAGAGACCCGATTAGATCATTTTATGTTACGGTTAATATAAGAATTCAGCGTAATTCTATCACATTTGTTCAAGTTACGTCGCTCCTATTTCTGATAGCGTAATGGGCTAAGCGGCATCTCAAAGCGCATGAAATGGCGAATAAAATGAGCTATTAAACTTCTAGGCTAGGGCGAACAGAGACCCGATTAGATCATTTTACATTATGGTTAATAAAAGAATTCTGCGAAATTCTATCACATTTGTTCAACTTACGTCGCTGATATTTCAGATAGCGTATTGGGCTATGCGGCATCGCAAAGCGCAAGAAATGGCGAGTAAAATGCACTCTTAAACTTCTATGATAGGGCAATCGGAGACCCGATTAGATCATTTTACATTTTGTTTAATATAAGATTTCAGGGACATTCTATCACATTTGTTCAATTTACGTCGCTCCTATTTCAGATAGCGTACTGGGCTAGGCGGCATCTTAAAGCGCACGGAATGGCGAGTAAAATGCACTATTAAACTTCAAGGGTAGGGCAAACGGAGACCCGATTAGATCATTTTATATTATGGTTAATTTAAGAATTCAGAAAAATTCTATCACGTTTGTTCAATTTACGTCGTTCCTATTTCAGATAGCGTATTGGGCTATGCGGCATCTCAAAGCGCATGAAATGACGAGTAAAATGCACTGTTAAACTTCTAGGGTAGGGCAAACAGAGATCCGATTAGATCATTTTATATTACGGTTAATATAAGAATTCAGCGTAATTCTATCACATTTGTTCAATTTACGTCGCTCCTATTTCAGATAGCGTATTGGGCTAAGCGGCATCTCAAAGCGCATGAAATGACGAATAAAATGCACAATTAAGCTTCTACGCTAGGGCGAACAGAGAGCCGATTAGATCATTTTACGTTATGGTTAATAAAAGAATTCAGCGAAATTCTATCACATTTGATCAATTTACATCGCTCCTATTTCAGATAGCGTATTGGGCTAAGCGGCATCTTAAAGCGCATGAAATGACGAGTAAAATACACTATTAAACTTCTAGGGTAGGGCAAACAGAGACCCGATTAGATCATTTTTATTATGGTTAATTTAAGAATTCAGCGAAATTCTATCACATTTGTTCAATTTACGACGCTCCTATTGCAGATAGCGTATTGGGCTAAGCGGCATCTTAAAGCGCGTGGAATGGCGAGTAAAATTCACTATTAAACTTCTATGATAGGGCCATCAGAGACCCGATTTGATCATTTTATATTTTGGTTAATATAAGAATTCAGCGAAATTCTATCACATTTGGTCAATTTACGTCGCTCCTATTTCAGATAGCTTATTGGGCTAAGCCTCATCTCAAAGCGCATGAAATGACGAGTGAAATGCAGTATTAAACTTCTAGGGTAGGGCGAACGAAGACCCGATTAGATCATTTTACATTGAGGTTAAAATAAGAATTCAGCGAAATTCTATCACATTTGTTCAATTTACGTCGCTCCTATTTCAGATAGCGTATTGTGCTAAGCGGCATCTCAAAGCGCATGAAATATGAGTAAAATGCACTATTAAACTTCTAGGATAAGGCAAACAGAGACCCGATTAGATCATTTTATATTACGGTAAATATAAGAATTCAGCGTAATTCTGTCACATTTGTTCAACTTACGTAGCGCCTATTTCAGATAGCGTACTGGGCTAGGCGGCAATTTAAAGCGCGTGGAATGGCGAGTAAAATGCGCCATTAAACTTCTATGGTAGGGCAATCGGAGAACCGATTAGATCATTCTATATTACGGTAAATATAAGAATTCAGCGTAATTCTGTCACATGTGTTCAACTTACGTAACTCCTATTTCAGATAGCGTATTGGGCTAAGCGGCATCTCAAAGCGCATGAAATGGCGAGTAAAATGCACTATTAAACTTCTAGGATAAGGCAAACAGAGACCCGATTAGATCATTTTATATTGCGGTTAATATAAGAATTCAGCGTAACTCTGACACATTTGTTCAACTTACGTAGCTCCTATTTCAGACAGCGTACTGGGCTAGGCGGCATCTTAAAGCGCGTGGAATGGCGGGTAAAATGCACTATTAAACTTCAATGATAGGGCAATCAGAGACCCGATTAGATCATTTTATGTTTTGGTTAATATAAGGATTCAGCGAAATTCTATCACATTTGTTCAATTTACGTCGCTCCTATTTCAGATAGCGTATTGGGGTAAGCTGCATCTCAAAGCGCAAGACATGGCGAGTAAAATGCACTACTAAACTTCTAGGGTAGGCAAACAGAGACCCGATTAGATCATTTTATATTGCGGTTAATATAAGAATTCAGCTCAACTCTGTTACAATTGTTCAACTTACGTAGCTCCTATTTCAGATAGCGTACTGGGCTAGGCGGCAACTTAAAGCGCGTGGAATGTCGAGTAAAATGCACTATCAAACTTCTATGATAGGGCAATCAGAGACCCGATTAGATCATTTTATATTTTGGTTAATATAAGAATTCAGCGAAATTCCATCACATTTGTTCAATTTACGTCGCTCCTATTTCAGATAGCGTATTGGGCTAAGCGGCATCTCGAAGCGCGTGGAATGGCGAGTAAAATGCACTTTTAAACTTCTATGATAGGGCAATCATAGACCCGATTAGATCATTTTATATTTTGGTTAATATAAGAATTCAGCGAGATTCTCTCACATTTGTTCAATTTACGTCGCTCCTATTTCAGATAGCGTATTGGGCTAAGCGGCATCTCAAAGCGCATGAAATGACGAGTACAATGCACTGTTAAACTTCTAGGGTAGGGCAAACAGAGTCCCGATTAGATCATTTTATATTACGGTTAATATAAGAATTCAGCGTAATTCTATCACATTTGCTCAATTTACGTCGCTCGTATTACAGATAGCTTATTGTGCTTAGCGGCATATCAAAGCGCATGAAGTGACGAGTGAAATGCACTATTAAACTTCTAGGGTAGGGCAAACAGAGACCCGATTAGATCATTTTATATTATGGTTAATTTAAGAATGCAGCAAAATTCTATCACATTTGTTCAATTTACGTCGTTCCTATTTCAGATAGCGTACTGGCCTAGGCGGCATCTTAAAGCGCGTGGAATGGCGAGTAAAATGCACTATTAAACTTCTATGATAGGGCAATCAGAGACCCGATTAGATCATTTAATATTTTGGTTAATATAAGAATTCAGCGTAATGCTATCACATTTGTTCAATTTACGTCGCTCCTATTACAGACAGCTTATTGGGCTTAGCGGCATCTCAAAGCGCATGAAATGACGAGTGAAATGCACTATTAAACTTCTAGGGTAGGGCAAACAGAGACCCGATTAGATCATTTTATATTATGGTTAATTTAAGAATTCAGCAAAATTCTATCACATTCGTTCAATTTACGTCGTTCCTATTTCAGATAGCGTCCTGGGCTAAGCGGCATCTAATGGCGCATGAAATGTTGAGTATAATGCACTATTAAACTTCTCGGATAAGGCAAACAGAGACCCGATTAGATCATTTTATGTTACGGTTAATATAAGAATTCAGCGTAATTCTATCACATTTGTTCAAGTTACGTCGCTCCTATTTCTGATAGCGTACTGGGCTAGGCGGCATCTTAAAGCGCGTGGAATGGCGGGTAAAATGCACTATTAAACTTCTATGATAGGACAATCAGAGACCCGATTAGATCATTTAATATTTTGGTTAATATAAGAATTCAGCGTAATGCTATCACATTTGTTCAATTTACGTCGCTCCTATTACAGACAGCTTATTGGGCTTAGCGGCATCTCAAAGCGCATGAAATGACGAGTGAAATGCACTATTAAACTTCTAGGGTTGGTCGAAGAAAGACCCAATTAGATCATTTTACATTAAGGTTAATATAAGAATTCAGGGAAATTCTATCACATTTGTTCAATTTACGTCGCTCCTATTTCAGATAGCGTAATGGGCTAAGCGGCATCTCAAAGCGCATGAAATGGCGAATAAAATGAGCTATTAAACTTCTAGGCTAGGGCGAACAGAGACCCGATTAGATCATTTTACATTATGGTTAATAAAAGAATTCTGCGAAATTCTATCACATTTGTTCAACTTACGTCGCTGATATTTCAGATAGCGTATTGGGCTATGCGGCATCGCAAAGCGCAAGAAATGGCGAGTAAAATGCACTCTTAAACTTCTATGATAGGGCAATCGGAGACCCGATTAGATCATTTTACATTTTGTTTAATATAAGATTTCAGGGACATTCTATCACATTTGTTCAATTTACGTCGCTCCTATTTCAGATAGCGTACTGGGCTAGGCGGCATCTTAAAGCGCACGGAATGGCGAGTAAAATGCACTATTAAACTTCAAGGGTAGGGCAAACGGAGACCCGATTAGATCATTTTATATTATGGTTAATTTAAGAATTCAGAAAAATTCTATCACGTTTGTTCAATTTACGTCGTTCCTATTTCAGATAGCGTATTGGGCTATGCGGCATCTCAAAGCGCATGAAATGACGAGTAAAATGCACTGTTAAACTTCTAGGGTAGGGCAAACAGAGATCCGATTAGATCATTTTATATTACGGTTAATATAAGAATTCAGCGTAATTCTATCACATTTGTTCAATTTACGTCGCTCCTATTTCAGATAGCGTATTGGGCTAAGCGGCATCTCAAAGCGCATGAAATGACGAATAAAATGCACAATTAAGCTTCTACGCTAGGGCGAACAGAGAGCCGATTAGATCATTTTACGTTATGGTTAATAAAAGAATTCAGAGAAATTCTATCACATTTGATCAATTTACATCGCTCCTATTTCAGATAGCGTATTGGGCTAAGCGGCATCTTAAAGCGCATGAAATGACGAGTAAAATACACTATTAAACTTCTAGGGTAGGGCAAACAGAGACCCGATTAGATCATTTTATATTATGGTTAATTTAAGAATTCAGCGAAATTCTATCACATTTGTTCAATTTACGACGCTCCTATTGCAGATAGCGTATTGGGCTAAGCGGCATCTTAAAGCGCGTGGAATGGCGAGTAAAATTCACTATTAAACTTCTATGATAGGGCCATCAGAGACCCGATTTGATCATTTTATATTTTGGTTAATATAAGAATTCAGCGAAATTCTATCACATTTGGTCAATTTACGTCGCTCCTATTTCAGATAGCTTATTGGGCTAAGCCTCATCTCAAAGCGCATGAAATGACGAGTGAAATGCAGTATTAAACTTCTAGGGTAGGGCGAACGAAGACCCGATTAGATCATTTTACATTGAGGTTAAAATAAGAATTCAGCGAAATTCTATCACATTTGTTCAATTTACGTCGCTCCTATTTCAGATAGCGTATTGTGCTAAGCGGCATCTCAAAGCGCATGAAATATGAGTAAAATGCACTATTAAACTTCTAGGATAAGGCAAACAGAGACCCGATTAGATCATTTTATATTACGGTAAATATAAGAATTCAGCGTAATTCTGTCACATGTGTTCAACTTACGTAACTCCTATTTCAGATAGCGTATTGGGCTAAGCGGCATCTCAAAGCGCATGAAATGGCGAGTAAAATGCACTATTAAACTTCTAGGATAAGGCAAACAGAGACCCGATTAGATCATTTTATATTGCGGTTAATATAAGAATTCAGCGTAACTCTGACACATTTGTTCAACTTACGTAGCTCCTATTTCAGACAGCGTACTGGGCTAGGCGGCATCTTAAAGCGCGTGGAATGGCGGGTAAAATGCACTATTAAACTTCAATGATAGGGCAATCAGAGACCCGATTAGATCATTTTATGTTTTGGTTAATATAAGGATTCAGCGAAATTCTATCACATTTGTTCAATTTACGTCGCTCCTATTTCAGATAGCGTATTGGGGTAAGCTGCATCTCAAAGCGCAAGACATGGCGAGTAAAATGCACTACTAAACTTCTAGGGTAGGCAAACAGAGACCCGATTAGATCATTTTATATTGCGGTTAATATAAGAATTCAGCTCAACTCTGTTACAATTGTTCAACTTACGTAGCTCCTATTTCAGATAGCGTACTGGGCTAGGCGGCAACTTAAAGCGCGTGGAATGTCGAGTAAAATGCACTATCAAACTTCTATGATAGGGCAATCAGAGACCCGATTAGATCATTTTATATTTTGGTTAATATAAGAATTCAGCGAAATTCCATCACATTTGTTCAATTTACGTCGCTCCTATTTCAGATAGCGTATTGGGCTAAGCGGCATCTCGAAGCGCGTGGAATGGCGAGTAAAATGCACTTTTAAACTTCTATGATAGGGCAATCATAGACCCGATTAGATCATTTTATATTTTGGTTAATATAAGAATTCAGCGAGATTCTCTCACATTTGTTCAATTTACGTCGCTCCTATTTCAGATAGCGTATTGGGCTAAGCGGCATCTCAAAGCGCATGAAATGACGAGTACAATGCACTGTTAAACTTCTAGGGTAGGGCAAACAGAGTCCCGATTAGATCATTTTATATTACGGTTAATATAAGAATTCAGCGTAATTCTATCACATTTGCTCAATTTACATCGCTCGTATTACAGATAGCTTATTGTGCTTAGCGGCATATCAAAGCGCATGAAGTGACGAGTGAAATGCACTATTAAACTTCTAGGGTAGGGCAAACAGAGACCCGATTAGATCATTTTATATTATGGTTAATTTAAGAATGCAGCAAAATTCTATCACATTTGTTCAATTTACGTCGTTCCTATTTCAGATAGCGTACTGGCCTAGGCGGCATCTTAAAGCGCGTGGAATGGCGAGTAAAATGCACTATTAAACTTCTATGATAGGGCAATCAGAGACCCGATTAGATCATTTAATATTTTGGTTAATATAAGAATTCAGCGTAATGCTATCACATTTGTTCAATTTACGTCGCTCCTATTACAGACAGCTTATTGGGCTTAGCGGCATCTCAAAGCGCATGAAATGACGAGTGAAATGCACTATTAAACTTCTAGGGTAGGGCAAACAGAGACCCGATTAGATCATTTTATATTATGGTTAATTTAAGAATTCAGCAAAATTCTATCACATTCGTTCAATTTACGTCGTTCCTATTTCAGATAGCGTCCTGGGCTAAGCGGCATCTAATGGCGCATGAAATGTTGAGTATAATGCACTATTAAACTTCTCGGATAAGGCAAACAGAGACCCGATTAGATCATTTTATGTTACGGTTAATATAAGAATTCAGCGTAATTCTATCACATTTGTTCAAGTTACGTCGCTCCTATTTCTGATAGCGTACTGGGCTAGGCGGCATATTAAAGCGCGTGGAATGGCGGGTAAAATGCACTATTAAACTTCTATGATAGGACAATCAGAGACCCGATTAGATCATTTAATATTTTGGTTAATATAAGAATTCAGCGTAATGCTATCACATTTGTTCAATTTACGTCGCTCCTATTACAGACAGCTTATTGGGCTTAGCGGCATCTCAAAGCGCATGAAATGACGAGTGAAATGCACTATTAAACTTCTAGGGTTGGTCGAAGAAAGACCCAATTAGATCATTTTACATTAAGGTTAATATAAGAATTCAGGGAAATTCTATCACATTTGTTCAATTTACGTCGCTCCTATTTCAGATAGCGTAATGGGCTAAGCGGCATCTCAAAGCGCATGAAATGGCGAATAAAATGAGCTATTAAACTTCTAGGCTAGGGCGAACAGAGACCCGATTAGATCATTTTACATTATGGTTAATAAAAGAATTCTGCGAAATTCTATCACATTTGTTCATCTTACGTCGCTCCTATTGAAGATAGCGTATTGGGCTAAGTGGCGTCTCAAAGCGCATGAAATGGCGAGTAAAATGCACTATTAAACTTCTATGATAGGGCAATCAGAGACCCGATTAGATCATTTTATATTTTGTTTAATAAAAGAAATCAGCGAAATTCTATCACATTTGTTCAACTTACGTCGCTGATATTTCAGATAGCGTATTGGGCTATGCGGCATCGCAAAGCGCAAGAAATGGCGAGTAAAATGCACTCTTAAACTTCTATGATAGGGCAATCGGAGACCCGATTAGATCATTTTACATTTTGTTTAATATAAGATTTCAGGGACATTCTATCACATTTGTTCAATTTACGTCGCTCCTATTTCAGATAGCGTACTGGGCTAGGCGGCATCTTAAAGCGCACGGAATGGCGAGTAAAATGCACTATTAAACTTCAAGGGTAGGGCAAACGGAGACCCGATTAGATCATTTTATATTATGGTTAATTTAAGAATTCAGAAAAATTCTATCACGTTTGTTCAATTTACGTCGTTCCTATTTCAGATAGCGTATTGGGCTAAGTGGCATCTCAAAGCGCATGAAATGGCGAGTGAAATGCACTGTTACACTTCTAGGGTAGGGCAAACAGAGACCCGATTAGATCATTTTATATTACGGTTAATATAAGAATTCAGCGAAATTCTATCACATTTGTTCAATTTACGTCGCTCCTATTTCAGATAGCGTATTGGGCTAAGCGGCATCTCAATGCGCATGAAATGGCGAGTAACATACACTGTTAAACTTCTAGGATAAGGCGAACAGAGACCCGATTAGATCATTTTATATTACGGTTAATATAAGAATTCAGCGAAATTCTATCACATATGTTTAATTTACGTCGCTCCTATTTCAGATAGCGTACTGGGCTAGGCGGCATCTTAAAGCGCACGGAATGGCGAGTAAAATGCACTATTAAACTTCAAGGGTAGGGCAAACGGAGACCCGATTAGATCATTTTATATTATGGTTAATTTAAGAATTCAGAAAAATTCTATCACGTTTGTTCAATTTACGTCGTTCCTATTTCAGATAGCGTATTGGGCTATGCGGCATCTCAAAGCGCATGAAATGACGAGTAAAATGCACTGTTAAACTTCTAGGGTAGGGCAAACAGAGATCCGATTAGATCATTTTATATTACGGTTAATATAAGAATTCAGCGTAATTCTATCACATTTGTTCAATTTACGTCGCTCCTATTTCAGATAGCGTATTGGGCTAAGCGGCATCTCAAAGCGCATGAAATGACGAATAAAATGCACAATTAAGCTTCTACGCTAGGGCGAACAGAGAGCCGATTAGATCATTTTACGTTATGGTTAATAAAAGAATTCAGCGAAATTCTATCACATTTGATCAATTTACATCGCTCCTATTTCAGATAGCGTATTGGGCTAAGCGGCATCTTAAAGCGCATGAAATGACGAGTAAAATACACTATTAAACTTCTAGGGTAGGGCAAACAGAGACCCCATTAGATCATTTTATATTATGGTTAATTTAAGAATTCATCGAAATTCTATCACATTTGTTCAATTTACGTCGCTCCTATTTCAGATAGCGTATTGGGCTAAGCGACATCTCAAAGCGCATGAAATGGCGAGTAAAATGCACTATTAAACTTCTAGGGTAGGGCAAACAGAGTCCCGATTAGATCATTTTATATTATGGTTAATTTAAGAATTCAGCGAAATTCTATCACATTTGTTCAATTTACGACGCTCCTATTGCAGATAGCGTATTGGGCTAAGCGGCATCTTAAAGCGCGTGGAATGGCGAGTAAAATTCACTATTAAACTTCTATGATAGGGCCATCAGAGACCCGATTTGATCATTTTATATTACGGTTAATATAAGAATTCAGCATAATTCTTTCTCATTTCTTCAATTTACGTCGCTCCTATTTCAGATAGCTTATTGGGCTTAGCGGCATCTCAAAGCGCATGAAGTGACGAGTGAAATGCACTATAAAACTTCTAGGGTAGGGCAAACAGAGACCCGATTAGCTCATTTTATATTATGGTTAATTTAAGAATTCAGCGAAATTCGATTACATTTGTTCAATTTACGTTGCTCCTATTTCAGATAGCGTATTGGGCTAAGCGGCATCTCAAAGCGCAAGAAATGGCGTGTAAAATGCACTATTAAACTTCTAGGGTGGGGCAAACAGAGACCAGTTTAGATCACTTTATATTATGGTTAATTTAAGAATTCAGCGAAATTCTATCTCATTTGTTCAATTTACGTCGATCCTATTGCAGATAGCGTATTGGGCTAAGCGGCATCTCAAAGCGCATGAAATGGCGAGTAAAATGCACTATTAAACTTCTATGGTAATGCAAACAGAGACCCGATTAGATCATTTCATATTACGGTTAATATAAGAATTCAGCGTAATTCTATCACATTTGTTCAACATACGTCGCTCCTATTTCAGATAGTGTACTGGGCTAGGCGGCGTCTTAAAGCGCGTGGAAGGGCGAGTAAAATGCACTACTAAACTTCTATGATAGGGCAATCAGAGTCCCGTTTAGATCATTTTATATTTTGTTTAATATAAGATTTCCGGGAAATTCTATCACATTTGTTCAATTTACGTCGCTCCTATTTCAGATAGCTTATTGGGCTAAGCGGCATCTCAAAGCGCATGTAGTGGCGAGTAAAATGCACTATTAAACTTCTAGGGTAGGGCGAACAAAGACCCGATTAGATCATTTTACATTAAGGTTAATATAAGAATTCTGCGAAATTCTACCACATTTGTTCAATTTACATCGCTCCTATTTCCGATAGCGACTTGTGCTAAGCGGCATCTCAAAGCGCAAGAAATGACGAGTAAAATGCACTATTAAACTTCTAGGGTAGGGCAAACAGAGACCACATTAGATCATTTTATATTATGGTTAATTTAAGAATTCAGGGAACTTCTATCACATTTGTTCAATTTACGTCGGTCCTATTTCTGACAGCTTCTTGGGCTAAGCGGCATCTCAAAGCGCATGAAATGGCGAGTAAAATGCACTATTAAACTTCTAGGGTAAGGCAAACAGAGACCCGATTAGATCATTTTATGTTACGGTTAATATAAGAATTCAGCGAAATTCTATCACATTTGTTCAATTTACGTCGCTCCTATTTCAGATAGCGTATTGGGCTAAGCGGCATCTCAATGCGCATGAAATGGCGAGTAACATACACTGTTAAACTTCTAGGATAAGGCGAACAGAGACCCGATTAGATCATTTTATATTACGGTTAATATAAGAATTCAGCGAAATTCTATCACATATGTTTAATTTACGTCGCTCCTATTTCAGATAGCGTATTGGGATAAGCGGCATCTCAAAGCGCATGAAATGCTGAGTAAAATGCGCTATTAAACTTCTAGGGTAGGGCAATCAGAGACCCGATTAGATCATTTTATATTATGGTTAATTTAAGGATTCAGCAAAATTCTATCACATTTGTTCAATTTACGTCGTTCCTATTTCAGATAGCATACTGGGCTAGGCGGCAACTTAAAGCGCGCGGAATGGCGAGTAAAATGCACTATTAAACTTCTATGATAGGGCAATCAGAGACCCGATTAGATCATTTTATATTTTGGTTAATATAAGAATTCAGCGAAATTCTATCACATTTGTTCAATTTACGTCGTTCCTATTTCAGATAGCGTACTGGGCTAGGCGGCATCTTAAAGCGTGTGTAATGGCGAGTAAAATGCACTATTAAACTTCTATGATAGGGCAATCAGAGACCCGATTAGATCATTTCATATTTTGGTTAATATAAGAATTCAGCGAAATTCTATCACATTTGTTCAATTTACGTCGCTCCTATTTCAGATAGCTTATTGGGCTAAGCGGCATCTCAAAGCGCATGAAATGACGAGTGAAATGCACTATTAAACTTCAAGTGTAGGGCGATCAAAGACCCGATTAGTTCATTTTACATTAAGGTTAATATAAGAATTCAGCGAAATTCTATCACATTTGTTCAATTGACATCGCTCCTATTTCAGATAGCGACTTGTGCTAAGCGTCATCTCAAAGCGCAAGAAATGGCGAGTAAAATGCACTATTAAACTTCTAGGATAAGGCAAACAGAGACCCGATTAGATCATTTTATATTATGGTTAATTTAAGAATTCAGCAAAATTCTATCACATTTGTTCAACTTACGTCGCTCCTATTTCAGCTAGCGTACTGGGCTAGGCGGCATCTTAAAGCGCGTGGAATGGCGAGCAAAATGCACTCTTAATCTTCTATGATAGGGCAATCAGAGACCCGATTAGATCATTTTATATTACGGTTAATATAAGAATTCAGCGTAATTCTATCACATTTGTTCAACATACGTCGCTCCTATTTCAGATAGTGTACTGGGCTAGGCGGCATCTTAAAGCGCGTGGAAGGGCGAGTAAAATGCACTACTAAACTTCTATGATAGGGCAATCAGAGTCCCGTTTAGATCATTTTATATTATGGTTAATATAAGAATTCAGCGTGATTCTATCACATTTGTTCAACTTACGTCGCTCCTATTTCAGATAGCGTATTGGGCTAAGCGGCATCTCAAAGCGCAAGAAATGGCGAGTAAAATGCACTATTAAACTTGTAGGGTAGGGCGAACAAAGACCCGATTTGATCATTTTACATTAAGTTTAATATAAGAATTCAGCGAAATTCTATCACATTTGTTCAATTTACGTCGCTCCTATTTCAGATAGCTTATTGGGCTAAGCGGCATCTCAAAGCGCATGAAATGACGAGTGAAATGCACTATTAAACTTCAAGGGTAGGGCGATCAAAGACCCGATTAGATCATTTTACATTAAGGTTAATATAAGAATTCAGCGAAACTCTATCACATTTGTTCAATTTACATCGCTCCTATTTCAGATAGCGACTTGTGCTAAGCGTCATCTCAAAGCGCAAGAAATGGCGAGTAAAATGCACTATTAAACTTCTAGGATAAGGCAAACAGAGACCCGATTAGATCATTTTATATTACGGTTAATTTAAGAATTCAGCAAAATTCTATCACATTCGTTCAATTTACGTGGCTCCTATTTCAGATAGCGTATTGGGCTCAGCGGCATCTCAAAGCGCATGAAATGACGAGTGAAATGCACTATTAATCTTCTAGGGTAGGGCGAACAGAGACCCGATTAGATCATTTTATATTATGGTTAATTTAAGAATTCAGCGAAATTCTATCTCATTTGTTCAATTACGTCGATCCTATTGCAGATAGCGTATTGGGCTAAGCGGCATCTCAAAGCGCATGAAATGGCGAGTAAAATGCACTATTAAACTTCTATGGTAATGCAAACAGAGACCCGATTAGATCATTTCATATTACGGTTAATATAAGAATTCAGCGTAATTCTATCACATTTGTTCAACATACGTCGCTCCTATTTCAGATAGTGTACTGGGCTAGG
>CAKAJE020000034.1:0-63136 GCA_916610135.2 Macropis europaea | reverse complement strand
GGCTAAGCGGCATCTCAAAGCGCATGAAATGGCGAGTAAAATGCACTATTAAACTTCTAGGGTAAGGCAAACAGAGACCCGATTAGATGATTTTATATTACGGTTAATATAAGATTTCAGGGAAATTCTATCACATTTGTTCAATTTACGTCGCTCCTATTTCAGATAGCTATTGGGCTAAGCGACATCTCAAAGCGCATGAAATGACGAGAGAAATGTACTATTCAACTTCTTGGGTAGGGCGAACAGAGACCCGATTACATCATTTTATATTATGGTTAATTTAAGAATTCAGCAAAATTCTATCACATTTGTTCAATTTACATCGCTCCTACTTCAGATAGCGTATTGGGCTAAGCGGCATCTCAAAGCGCATGGAATGACGAGTAAAATGCACTAATAAACTTCTAGGAGAAGGCAAACGGAGATCCGATTAGACCATTTTATATTACGGTTAATATAAGAATTCAGCGTAATTCTAACACATTTGTTCAATTTACGTCGCTCCTATTTCAGATAGCTATTGGGCTAAGCGGCATCTCAAAGCGCATGAAATGACGAATAAAATGCACTATTAAGCTTGTACGCTCGGGCGAACAGAGACCCGATTAGATCATTTAACATTATGGTAAATAAAAGAATTCAGCGAAATTCTATCACATTTGTTCAATTTACGTCGCTCCTATTTCAGATAGCGTATTGGGCTAAGCTGCATCTCAAAGCGCAAGAGATGGCTCGTAAAATGCACTATTAAACTTCTAGGGTAGGGCAATCAGAGACCAGATTAGATCGTTTTATATTATGGTTAATTTAAGAATTCAGAAAAATTCTATCACATTTGTTCAATTTACGTCGTTCCTATTTCAGATAGCATACTGGGCTATGCGGCATCTTAAAGCGCGTGGAATGGCGAGTAAAATGCACTATTAAACTTCTAGGATAAGGCAAACATAGACCCGATTGGATCATTTTATATTATGGTTAATATAAGAATTCAGCGTAATTCTATCACATTTGTTCAACTTACGTCGCTCCTATTTCAGATAGCGTACTGGGCTAGACGGCATCTTAAAGCGCGTGGAAGGGCGAGTAAAATGCACTATTAAACTTCTAGGATAAGCCAAACAGATACCCGATTAGATCATTTTATATTACGGTTAATATAAGAATGCAGCGTAATTCTATCACATTTGTTCAACTTACGTCGCTCCTATTTAAGTTAGCGTATCGGGCTAAGCGGCATCTCAAAGCGCATGAAATGGCGAGTAAAATGCACTATGAAACTTCTAGGGTAGGGCAAACAGAGACCCGATTAGATCATTTTATATTACCGTTAATTTAAGGATTCAGCAAAATTCTATCACATTTGTTCAATTTACGTCGCTCCTATTTTAGATAGCGTACTGGGCTAGGCGGTAACTTAAAGTGCGTGGTATGGCGAGGAAATGCACTATTAAACCTCTAGGCTAGGGCGAACAGAGACCCGATTAGATCATTTTACATTATGGTTCATCAAAGAATTCAGCGAAATTCTATCACATTTGTTCAACTTACGTCGCTCCTATTTCAGATAGCGTATTGGGCTAAGAGGCATCTCAAAGCGCATGAAATGGCGAGTATAATGCATTATTAAGCTTCTAGGATAAGGCAAACAGAGACCCGATTAGATCATTTTATATTACGGTTAATATAAGAATGCAGCGTAATTCTATCACATTTGTTCAACTTACGTCGCTCCGATTTCAGATAGCGTACTGGGCTAGGCGGCATCTCAAAGCGCATGAAATGGCGAGTAAAATGCACTATTAAACTTCTAGGGTAGGACAAACAGAGACCCGATTAGATCATTTTATATTATGGTTAATTTAAGAATTCAGCGAAATTCTATCACATTTGTTCAATTTACGTCGCTCCTATTTCAGGTAGCGTATTGGGCTAAGCGGCATCTCAAAGCGCATGAAATGGCGAGTGAAGTGCACTGTTAAACTTCTAGGGTAAGGGAAAGAGAGACCCGATTAGAACATTTTATATTACGGTTAATATAAGCATTAAGCGTAATTCTATCACATTTGTTGAATTTACGTCACTCCCATTTCAGATAGCGTATTGGGCTATGCGGCATCTCAATGCACATGCAATGGCGAGTAAAATGCACTATTAAACTTCTAGGGCAGGGCAAACAGAGACCCGATTAGATCATTTTATATCACGGTTAATATAAGATTTCAGGGAAATTCTATCACATTTGTTCAATTTACGTCGCTCCTATTTCAGATGGCGTATTGGGCTAAGCGGCATCTCGAAGCGCATGAAATGGCGAGTATAATGCACTATTAAGCTTCTAGGATAAGGCAAACAGAGACCCGATTAGATCATTTTATATTACGGTTAATATAAGAATGCAGCGTAATACTATCACATTTGTTCAACTTACGTCGCTCCTATTTCAGATAGCGTACTGGGCTAGGCGGCATCTCAAAGCGCATGAAATGGCGAGTAAAATGCACTATTAAACTTCTAGGGTAGGACAAACAGAGACCCGATTAGATCATTTCATATTATGGTTAATTTAAGAATTCAGCGAAATTCTATCACATTTGTTCAATTTACGTCGCTCCTATTTCAGGTAGCGTATTGGGCTAAGCGGCATCTCAAAGCGCATGAAATGGCGAGTGAAGTGCACTGTTAAACTTCTAGGATAAGGGAAAGAGAGACCCGATTAGAACATTTTATATTACGGTTAATATAAGCATTAAGCGTAATTCTATCACATTTGTTGAATTTACGTCACTCCCATTTCAGATAGCGTATTGGGCTAAGCGGCATCTCAAAGCGCATGAAATGGCGAATAAAATGCACTATTAATCTTCTCGGCTAGGGCGAACAGAAACCCGATTAGATCATTTTATATTATGGTTAATTTAAGAATTCAGGGAAATTCTATCACATTTGTTCAATTTATGTCGCTCCTATTTGAGATAGCGTACTGGGCTAGGCGGCAACTTAAAGCGCGTGGAATGGCGAGTAAAATGCACTATTAAACTTCTATGATAGGGCAATCAGTGACCCGATTAGATCATTTTATATTATAGTTAATTTAAGAATTCAGCGAAATTCTATCACATTTGTTCAATTTACGTCGCTCCTATTTCAGATAGCGTATTTGGATAAGCGGCATCTCAAAGCGCATGAAATGGCGAGTAGAATGCAATACTAAACTTCTAGGATAAGGCAAACAGAGACCCGATTAGATCATTTCATATTACGGTTAATATAAGAATGAAGCGTAATTCTATCACATTTGTTCAACTTACGTCGCTCCTATTTTAGATAGCGTACTGGGCTAGGCGGCATCTTAAAGCGCGTGGAATGGCGAGTAAAATGCTCTACTAAACTTCTATGATAGGGCAATCAGAGCCCCAATTAGATCATTTTATATTTGTTCAATATAAGATTTCAGGGAAATTCTATCACATTTGTTCAATTTACGTCGCTCCTATTTCAGATAGCGTATTGGGCTAAGCGGCATCTCAAAGCGCATGAAATGTCGAATAAAATGCACCATTAAACTTCTGGGCTAGGGCGAACGGAGACCCGATTAGATCATTTTACATTATGGTCAATATATGAATTCAGCGAAATTCTATCACATTTGTTCAATTTACATCGCTCCTATTTCAGATAGCGTATTGGGCTAAGCGGCATCTCAAAGCGTATGAAATGGCGAATAAAATGCACTATTAAAGTTCTATGATAGGGCGAACAGAGATCCGATTAGATCATTTTACATTAAGGTTAATATAAGAATTCAGCGAAATTCTATCACATTTGTTCAATTTACGTCGCTCATATTTCAGATAGCGTATTGGGCTAAGCGGCACCTCAAAGCGCATGAAATGGTGAGTAAAATGCACTGTTAAACATCTAGGATAGGGCAAACAGAGACCCGATCAGATCATTTTATATTACGGTTAATATAAGAATGCAGCGTAATTCTATCACATTTGTTCAATTTACGTCGCTGATATTTCAGATAGCGTATTGGGCTAAGCGGCATCTCAAAGCGCAAGAAATGGCGAGTAAAATGCACTATTAAACTTCTAGGGTAGGGCAAACAGAGACCCGATAAGATCATTTTATATTATGGTTAATTTAAGAATTCAGCGACACTCTATCACATTTGTTCAATTTATGTCGCTCCTATTTCAGATGGCGTATTGGGCTAAGCGGCATCCCAATGCGCATGAAATGGCGAGTAAAATGCACTATTAAACTTCTAGGATAAGGCAAACAGAGACCCGATTAGATCATTTTATATTACGGTTAATACAAGAATTCAGCGTAATTCTATCACATTTGTTCAACTACGTCGCTCCTATTTCAGACAGCATACTGGGCTAGGCGGCATCTTAAAGCGCGTGGAATGGCGAGTAAAATGCACTACTAAACTTCTATGATAGGGCAATCAGAGAGCCGATTAGATCATTTTATATTTTGGTTAATATAAGAATTCAGCGTAATTCTATCACATTTGTTCAATTTACGTCGCTCCTATTTCAGATAGCTTATTGGGCTATGCGGCAGCTCAAAGCGCATGAAATGACGAGTGAAATGCACTAGTAATCTTCTAGGGTAGGGCGAGCAGAGACCCGATTAGATCATTTTATATTACGGTTAATATAAGTATTCAGCGTAATTCTATCACATCCGTTCAACATACATCGCTCCTACTTCAGATAGTGTACTGGGCTAGGCGGCATCTCATAGCGCGTGGAAGGGCGAGTAAAATGCACTACTAAACTTCTATGATAGGGCAATCAGAGTCCCGTTTACATCATTTTATATTTTGTTTAATATAAGATTTCAGGGAAATTCTATCACATTTGGTCAATTTACGTCGCTCCTATTTCAGATAGCGTATTGGGCTAAGCGGCATCTCAAAGCGCATGAAATGACGAGAGAAATGCACTATTAAACTTCTTGGGTAGGGCGAACAGAGACCCGATTACATCATTTTATATTATGGTTAATTTAAGAATTCGGAAAAATTCTATCACATTTGTTCAATTTACGTCGCTCCTATTTCAGATGGCGTACTGGGCTAGGCGGCATCTTAAAGCGCGTGGAATGGCGAGTAAAATGCACTATTAAACTTCTATGATAGGCAATCAGAGACCCGATTAGATCATTTTATATTTTGGTTAATATAAGAATTCAGCGAAATTCTATCACATTTGTTCAATTTACGTCGCTCCTATTTCAGATAGCGTATTGGGCTAAGCGGCATCTCAAGGCACATGAAATGGCGAATAAAATGCACTATTAAGCTTCTAGGCTAGGGCGAAGAGAGACCCGATTAGATCATTTAACATTATGGTTAATAAAAGAATTCAGCGAAATTCTATCACATTTGTTCAATTTACACTTCTCCCATTTCAGATAGCGTATTGGGCTAAGCGGCATCTCAAAGCGCATGAAATGGCGTGTAAAATGCACTATTAAGCTTCTACGCTAGGGCGAAGAGAGACCCGATTAGATCATTTAACATTATGGTTAATAAAAGAATTCAGCGAAATCCTATCACGTTTGTTCAATTTACGTCGCTACTATTTCAGATAGCGTATTGGGCTAAGCGGCATACCAAAGCGCATGAAATGGCGACTAAAATGCACTGTTAAACTTCTAGGGTAGGGCAAACAGAGACCCGATTAGATCATTTCATATTATGGTTTATTTGAGAATTCAGAAAAATTCTATCACATTTGTTCAATTTACGTCGCTCCTATTTCAGATAGCTTATTGGGCTAAGCGGCATCTCAAAGCGCATTGAATGACGAGTGAAATGCACTATTGAACTTCTAGGATAAATCAAACAGAGACCCGATCAGATCATTTTATATTACGGTTAATATAAGAATTCAGCGTAATTCTATCACATTTGTTCAATTTACGTCGCTCCTATATCAGATAGCATATTGGGCTAAGCGGCATCTCAAAGCGCATGAAATGGCGAGTAAATGCACTATTAAACTTCTAGGGTAAGGCAAACAGAGACCCGATTAGATGATTTTATATTACGGTTAATATAAGATTTCAGGGAAATTCTATGACATTTGTTCAATTTACGTCGCTCCTATTTCAGATAGCGTATTGGGCTAAGCTGCATCTCAAAGCGCAAGAAATGGGGAGTAAAATGCACTATTAAACTTCTAGGGTAGGGCAATCAGAGACCAGATTAGATCATTTTATATTATGGTTAATATAAGAATTCAGCGTAATTCTATCACATTTGCTCAACTAACGTCGCTCCTATTTCAGATAGCGTACTGCGCTAGGCGGCATCTTAAAGCGCGCGGAAGGGCGAGTAAAATGCACTACTAAACATCTATGATAGGGCAATCAGAGTTCCGAATAGATCATTTTATATTTTGTTTACTATAACATTTCAGTGAAATTCTATCACATTTGTTCAATTTACGTCGCTCCTATTTCAGATAGCGTATTGGGCTAAGCGGCATCTCAAAGCGCACGAAAGGGCGAGTAAAATGCACTATTAAACTTCTAGGGTAGGGCAATCAGAGACCCGATTAGATCATTTTATATTTTGGTTAATATAAGAATTCAGCGAAATTCTATCACATTTGTTCAATTTACGTCGCTCCTATTTCAGATAGCGTATTGGGCTAAGCTGCATCTCAAAGCGCAAGAAATGGGGAGTAAAATGCACTATTAAACTTCTAGGGTAGGGCAATCAGAGACCAGATTAGATCATTTTATATTATGGTTAATTTAAGAATTCAGCAAAATTCTATCACATTTGTTCAATTTACGTCGTTCCTATTTCAGATAGCATACTGGGCTAGGCGGCATCTTAAAGCGCGTGGAATGGCGAGTAAAATGCGCTATTAAACTTCTATGATAAGGCAATCAGAGACCCGATTACATCATTTTATATTTTGGTTAATATAAGAATTCAGCGTAATTCTATCACATTTGTTCAATTTACGTCGCTCCTATATCAGATAGCATATTGGGCTAAGCGGCATCTCAAAGCGCATGAAATGGCGAGTAAAATGCACTATTAAACTTCTAGGGTAAGGCAAACAGAGACCCGATTAGATGATTTTATATTACGGTTAATATAAGATTTCAGGGAAATTCTATGACATTTGTTCAATTTACGTCGCTCCTATTTCAGATAGCTATTGGGCTAAGCGACATCTCAAAGCGCATGAAATGACGAGAGAAATGTACTATTAAACTTCTTGGGTAGGGCGAACAGAGACCCGATTACATCATTTTATATTATGGTTAATTTAAGAATTCAGCGAAATTCTATCACATTTGTTCAATTTACATCGCTCCTATTTCAGATAGCGTATTGGGCTAAGCGGCATCTCAAAGCGCATGGAATGACGAGTAAAATGCACTAATAAACTTCTAGGATAAGGCAAACGGAGATCCGATTAGACCATTTTATATTACGGTTAATATAAGAATTCAGCGTAATTCTAACACATTTGTTCAATTTACGTCGCTCCTATTTCAGATAGCTATTGGGATAAGCGGCATCTCAAAGCGCGTGGAATGGCGAGTAAAATGCTCTACTAAACTTCTAGGGTAGGGCAATCAGAGACCCGATTAGATCATTTTATATTTTGGTTAATATAAGAAATCAGCGAAATTCTATCACATTTGTTCAATTTACGTCGCTCCCATTTCAGATAGCGTATTGGACTACGCGGCATCTCAAAGCGCATGAAATGGCGAGTACAATGCACTATTAAACTTCTAGGTCAAGGCAAGCAGAGACCCGATTAGATCATATTAGATTATGGGTAATAAAAGAATTAAGAGTAATTCTATCACATTTGTTCAATTTACGTCACTCTTATTTCAGATAGCCTACTGGGCTAGCCGGCACCTTAAAGCGCGTGGAATACCGAGTAAAATGCACTATTAGCCTTCTATGATAGGGCAATCAGAGACCCGATTATATCATTTTATATTTTGGTTAATATAAGAATTCAGCGAAATCCGATCACGTTTGTTCAATTTACGTCGCTCCTGTTCCAGGTAGCGTATTGGGCTTAGCGGCATCTTAAAGCGCGTGGAATGGCGAGTAAAATGCTCTACTAAACTTCTATGGTAGGGCAATCAGAGACCCGATTAGATCATTTTATATTTTGTTTAATATAAGATTTCAGGGGAAATTGTATCACATTTGTTCAATTTACGTCGCTCCTATTTCAGATAGCGTATTCGGCTAAGCGGCATCTCAAAGCGCATGAAGTGGCGAATAAAATTCACTATTAAACTTCTAGGCTAGGGCGAACAGAGACCCGATCAGATCATTTTACATTATGGTTAATAAAAGAATTCACCGAAATTCTATTACATTTGTTCAACTTACGTCGCTCCCATTTCAGATAGCATATTGGGCTAAGCGGCATCTCAAAGCGCATGAAATGGCGAGTGAAATGCACCATTAGACTTCTATGGTAAGGCGACCAGAGACCCGATTAGATCATTTTACATTAAGGTTAATATAAGAATTCACGGAAATTCTATTACATTTGTTCAATTTACGTCGCACCTATTTCAGATAGCGTATTGGGCTATACGGCATCTCAAAGCGCATGAAATGGCGAGTAAAATGCACTATTAATATTCTAGGGTAAGGCAAACAGGGATCCGGTTAGATCATTTTATATTACGGTTAATATAAGAATTCAGCGTAATTCTATCACATTTGTTAAACTTACGTCGCTCGTATTTCAGATAGCGTACTGGGCTAGGCGGCATCTTAAAGCGCGCGGAAGGGCGAGTAAAATGCACTATTAAACGTCTAGGCTAGGGCGAACAGAGACCCGATTAGATCATTGTATATTATGGTTAATTTAAGAATTCAACGAAATTCTATCACATTTGTTCGATTTACGTCGCTCCTATTTCAGATAGCGTATTGGGCTAAGCGGCATCTCAAAGCGTATGAAATGGCGAGTAAAATGCACTATTAAACTTCTAGGGTAAGGCAAACAGAGACTCGATTAGATCAGTTTACATTAATGTTAATATGAGAATTCAGCGAAATTCTATCACGTTTGTTCAATTTACGTCGCTCCTATTTCAGATAGCTTATTGGGCTAAGCGGCATCTCAAAGCGCATGAAATGTCGAGTGAAATGCACTATTAAACTTCTAGGGTAGGGCGAACAGAGACTCGATTAGATCATTTTATATTATGGTTAATTTAAGAATTCAGCGAAATTCTATCACATTTGTTCAATTTACGTCGCTCCCATTTCAGATAGCGTATTGGACTACGCGGCATCTCAAAGCGCATGAAATGGCGAGTACAATGCACTATTAAACTTCTAGGGTAAGGCAAGCAGAGACCCGGTTAGATCATTTTATATTACGGTTAATATAAGAATTCAGCGTAATTCTATCACATTTGTTCCACTTACGTCGCTCCTATTTCAGATAGCGTACTGGGCTAGGCGGCATCTTAAAGCGCGTGGAATGGCGAGTAAAATGCTCTACTAAACTTCTATGATAGGGCAATCAGAGCCCCAATTAGATCATTTTATATTTTGTTCAATATAAGATTTCAGGGAAATTCTATCACATTTGTTCAATTTACGTCGCTCCTATTTCAGATAGCGTATTGGGCTAAGCGGCATCTCAAAGCGCATGAAATGGCGAATAAAATGCACTATTAAAGTTCTATGATAGGGCGAACAGAGACCCGATTAGATCATTTTACATTAAGGTTAATATAAGAATTCAGCGAAATTCTATCACATTTGTTCAATTTACGTCGCTCATATTTCATATCGCGTATTGGGCTAAGCGGCACCTCAAAGCGCATGAAATGGCGAGTAAAATGCACTATGAAACTTCTAGGGTAGGGCAAACAGAGACCCGATTAGATCATTTTATATTACCGTTAATTTAAGGATTCAGCAAAATTCTATCACATTTGTTCAATTTACGTCGCTCCTATTTTAGATAGCGTACTGGGCTAGGCGGTAACTTAATGCGCGTGGAATGGCGAGTAAAATGCACTATTAAACCTCTAGGGCAGGGCGAACAGAGACCCGATTAGATCATTTTACATTATGGTTCATAAAAGAATTCAGCGAAATTCTATCACATTTGTTCAACTTACGTCGCTCCTATTTCAGATAGCGTATTGGGCTAAGAGGCATCTCAAAGCGCATGAAATGGCGAGTGAAATGCACTATTAGACTTCTATGGTAGGGCGATCAGAGACCCGATTAGATCATTTTACATTAAGGTTAATATAAGAATTCACGGAAATTCTATCACATTTGTTCAATTTACGTCGCTCCTATTTCAGATAGCGTATTGGGCTATGCGGCATCTCAATGCACATGCAATGGCGAGTAAAATGCACTATTAAACTTCTAAGGTAGGGCAAACAGAGACCCGATTAGATCATTTTATATTACGGTTAATATAAGATTTCAGGGAAATTCTATCACATTTGTTCAATTTACGTCGCTCCTATTTCAGATGGCGTATTGGGCTAAGCGGCATCTCGAAGCGCATGAAATGGCGAGTATAATGCACTATTGAACTTCTAGGATAAGGCAAACAGAGACCCGATTAGATCATTTTATATTACGGTTAATATAAGAATGCAGCGTAATTCTATCACATTTGTTCAACTTACGTCGCTCCTATTTAAGATAGCGTATCGGGCTAAGCGGCATCTCAAAGCGCATGAAATGGCGAGTAAAATGCACTATTAAACTTCTACGGTAGGGCAAACAGAGACCCGATTAGATCATTTTATATCATGGTTAATTTAAGAATTCAGCAAAAGTCTATCACATTTGTTCAATTTACGTCGCTCCTATTTCAGATAGCGTACTGGGCTAGGCGGCATCTTAAAGCGCGTGGAATGGCGAGTGAAATTCACTATTTAACTTCGATGATAGGGCAATCAGAGACCCGATTAGATCATTTTATATTTGGGTTAATATAAGAATTCAGCGAAATTCTATCACATTTGTTCAATTTACGTCGCCCCTATTTCAGGTAGCGTATTGGGCTAAGCGGCATCTCAAAGCGCATGAAATGGCGAGGGAAGTGCACTGTTAAACTGCTAGGGTAAGGGAAAGAGAGACCCGATTAGAACATTTTGTATTACGGTTAATATAAGAATTAAGCGTAATTCTATCACATTTGTTGAATTTACGTCACTCCTATTTCAGATAGCGTATTGGGCTAAGCGGCATCTCAAAGCGCATGAAATGGCGAATAAAATGCACTATTAATCTTCTCGGCTAGGGCGAACAGAAACCCGATTAGATCATTTTATATTATGGTTAATTTAAGAATTCAGGGAAATACTATCACATTTGTTCAATTTACGTCGCTCCTATTTCAGATAGCGTATTGGGCTAAGCGGCATCTCAATGCGCATGAAATGGCGAGTAAAATGCACTATTAAACTTCTAGGGTAGGACAAACAGAGACCCGATTAGATCATTTTATATTATGGTTAATTTAAGAATTCAGCAAAATTCTATCACATTTGTTCAATTTAGGTCGCTCCTATTTGAGATAGCGTACTGGGCTAGGCGGCAACTTAAAGCGCGTGGAATGGCGAGTAAAATGCACTATTAAACTTCTATGATAGGGCAATCAGTGACCCGATTAGATCATTTTATATTATAGTTAATTTAAGAATTCAGCGAAATTCTATCACATTTGTTCAATTTACGTAGCTCCTATTTCAGATAGCGTATTTGGATAAGCGGCATCTCAAAGCGCATGAAATGGCGAGTAAAATGCAATACTAAACTTCTAGGATAAGGCAAACAGAGACCCGGTTAGATCATTTTATATTACGGTTAATATAAGAATGCAGCGTAATTCTATCACATTTGTTCAACTTACGTCGCCCCTATTTAAGTTAGCGTATCGGGCTAAGCGGCATCTCAAAGCGCATGAAATGGCGAGTAAAATGCACTATGAAACTTCTAGGGTAGGGCAAACAGAGACCCGATTAGATCATTTTATATTACCGTTAATTTAAGGATTCAGCAAAATTCTATCACATTTGTTCAATTTACGTCGCTCCTATTTTAGATAGCGTACTGGGCTAGGCGGTAACTTAAAGTGCGTGGCATGGCGAGTAAAATGCACTATTAAACCTCTAGGCTAGGGCGAACAGAGACCCGATTAGATCATTTTACATTATGGTTCATCAAAGAATTCAGCGAAATTCTATCACATTTGTTCAACTTACGTCGCTCCTATTTCAGATAGCGTATTGGGCTAAGAGGCATCTCAAAGCGCATGAAATGGCGAGTATAATGCATTATTAAGCTTCTAGGATAAGGCAAACAGAGACCCGATTAGATCATTTTATATTACGGTTAATATAAGAATGCAGCGTAATTCTATCACATTTGTTCAACTTACGTCGCTCCGATTTCAGATAGCGTACTGGGCTAGGCGGCATCTCAAAGCGCATGAAATGGCGAGTAAAATGCACTATTAAACTTCTAGGGTAGGACAAACAGAGACCCGATTAGATCATTTTATATTATGGTTAATTTAAGAATTCAGCGAAATTCTATCACATTTGTTCAATTTACGTCGCTCCTATTTCAGGTAGCGTATTGGGCTAAGCGGCATCTCAAAGCGCATGAAATGGCGAGTGAAGTGCACTGTTAAACTTCTAGGGTAAGGGAAAGAGAGACCCGCTTAGAACATTTTATATTACGGTTAATATAAGCATTAAGCGTAATTCTATCACATTTGTTGAATTTACGTCACTCCCATTTCAGATAGCGTATTGGGCTATGCGGCATCTCAATGCACATGCAATGGCGAGTAAAATGCACTATTAAACTTCTAGGGCAGGGCAAACAGAGACCCGATTAGATCATTTTATATCACGGTTAATATAAGATTTCAGGGAAATTCTATCACATTTGTTCAATTTACGTCGCTCCTATTTCAGATGGCGTATTGGGCTAAGCGGCATCTCGAAGCGCATGAAATGGCGAGTATAATGCACTATTAAGCTTCTAGGATAAGGCAAACAGAGACCCGATTAGATCATTTTATATTACGGTTAATATAAGAATGCAGCGTAATACTATCACATTTGTTCAACTTACGTCGCTCCTATTTCAGATAGCGTACTGGGCTAGGCGGCATCTCAAAGCGCATGAAATGGCGAGTAAAATGCACTATTAAACTTCTAGGGTAGGACAAACAGAGACCCGATTAGATCATTTTATATTATGGTTAATTTAAGAATTCAGCGAAATTCTATCACATTTGTTCAATTTACGTCGCTCCTATTTCAGGTAGCGTATTGGGCTAAGCGGCATCTCAAAGCGCATGAAATGGCGAATAAAATGCACTATTAATCTTCTCGGCTAGGGCGAACAGAAACCCGATTAGATCATTTTATATTATGGTTAATTTAAGAATTCAGGGAAATTCTATCACATTTGTTCAATTTATGTCGCTCCTATTTGAGATAGCGTACTGGGCTAGGCGGCAACTTAAAGCGCGTGGAATGGCGAGTAAAATGCACTATTAAACTTCTATGATAGGGCAATCAGTGACCCGATTAGATCATTTTATATTATAGTTAATTTAAGAATTCAGCGAAATTCTATCACATTTGTTCAATTTACGTCGCTCCTATTTCAGATAGCGTATTTGGATAAGCGGCATCTCAAAGCGCATGAAATGGCGAGTAGAATGCAATACTAAACTTCTAGGATAAGGCAAACAGAGACCCGATTAGATCATTTTATATTACGGTTAATATAAGAATGAAGCGTAATTCTATCACATTTGTTCAACTTACGTCGCTCCTATTTTAGATAGCGTACTGGGCTAGGCGGCATCTTAAAGCGCGTGGAATGGCGAGTAAAATGCTCTACTAAACTTCTATGATAGGGCAATCAGAGCCCCAATTAGATCATTTTATATTTTGTTCAATATAAGATTTCAGGGAAATTCTATCACATTTGTTCAATTTACGTCGCTCCTATTTCAGATAGCGTATTGGGCTAAGCGGCATCTCAAAGCGCATGAAATGTCGAATAAAATGCACCATTAAACTTCTGGGCTAGGGCGAACGGAGACCCGATTAGATCATTTTACATTATGGTCAATATATGAATTCAGCGAAATTCTATCACATTTGTTCAATTTACATCGCTCCTATTTCAGATAGCGTATTGGGCTAAGCGGCATCTCAAAGCGTATGAAATGGCGAATAAAATGCACTATTAAAGTTCTATGATAGGGCGAACAGAGATCCGATTAGATCATTTTACATTAAGGTTAATATAAGAATTCAGCGAAATTCTATCACATTTGTTCAATTTACGTCGCTCATATTTCAGATAGCGTATTGGGCTAAGCGGCACCTCAAAGCGCATGAAATGGTGAGTAAAATGCACTGTTAAACTTCTAGGGTAGGGCAAACAGAGACCCGATTAGATCATTTTATATTACGGTTAATATAAGAATGCAGCGTAATTCTGTCACATTTGTTCAATTTACGTCGCTGATATTTCAGATAGCGTATTGGGCTAAGCGGCATCTCAAAGCGCAAGAAATGGCGAGTAAAATGCACTATTAAACTTCTAGGGTAGGGCAAACAGAGACCCGATAAGATCATTTTATATTATGGTTAATTTAAGAATTCAGCGACACTCTATCACATTTGTTCAATTTATGTCGCTCCTATTTCAGATGGCGTATTGGGCTAAGCGGCATCCCAATGCGCATGAAATGGCGAGTAAAATGCACTATTAAACTTCTAGGATAAGGCAAACAGAGACCCGATTAGATCATTTTATATTACGGTTAATACAAGAATTCAGCGTAATTCTATCACATTTGTTCAACTACGTCGCTCCTATTTCAGACAGCATACTGGGCTAGGCGGCATCTTAAAGCGCGTGGAATGGCGAGTAAAATGCACTACTAAACTTCTATGATAGGGCAATCAGAGAGCCGATTAGATCATTTTATATTTTGGTTAATATAAGAATTCAGCGTAATTCTATCACATTTGTTCAATTTACGTCGCTCCTATTTCAGATAGCTTATTGGGCTATGCGGCAGCTCAAAGCGCATGAAATGACGAGTGAAATGCACTAGTAATCTTCTAGGGTAGGGCGAGCAGAGACCCGATTAGATCATTTTATATTACGGTTAATATAAGTATTCAGCGTAATTCTATCACATCCGTTCAACATACATCGCTCCTATTTCAGATAGTGTACTGGGCTACGCGGCATCTCATAGCGCGTGGAAGGGCGAGTAAAATGCACTACTAAACTTCTATGATAGGGCAATCAGAGTCCCGTTTACATCATTTTATATTTTGTTTAATATAAGATTTCAGGGAAATTCTATCACATTTGTTCAATTTACGTCGCTCCTATTTCAGATAGCGTATTGGGCTAAGCGGCATCTCAAAGCGCATGAAATGACGAGAGAAATGCACTATTAAACTTCTTGGGTAGGGCAATCAGAGACCAGATTAGATCATTTTATATTATGGTTAATATAAGAATTCAGCGTAATTCTATCACATTTGCTCAACTAACGTCGCTCCTATTTCAGATAGCGTACTGCGCTAGGCGGCATCTTAAAGCGCGCGGAAGGGCGAGTAAAATGCACTACTAAACATCTATGATAGGGCAATCAGAGTTCCGAATAGATCATTTTATATTTTGTTTACTATAACATTTCAGTGAAATTCTATCAGATTTGTTCAATTTACGTCGCTCCTATTTCAGATAGCGTATTGGGCTAAGCGGCATCTCAAAGCGCACGAAAGGGCGAGTAAAATGCACTATTAAACTTCTAGGGTAGGGCAATCAGAGACCAGATTAGATCATTTTATATTATGGTTAATTTAAGAATTCAGCGAAATTCTATCACATTTGTTCAATTTACGTCGCTCCTATTTCAGGTAGCGTATTGGGCTAAGCGGCATCTCAAAGCGCATGAAATGGCGAGTGAAGTGCACTGTTAAACTTCTAGGGTAAGGGAAAGAGAGACCCGATTAGAACATTTTATATTACGGTTAATATAAGCATTAAGCGTAATTCTATCACATTTGTTGAATTTACGTCACTCCCATTTCAGATAGCGTATTGGGCTATGCGGCATCTCAATGCACATGCAATGGCGAGTAAAATGCACTATTAAACTTCTAGGGTAGGACAAACAGAGACCCGATTAGATCATTTTATATTATGGTTAATTTAAGAATTCAGCGAAATTCTATCACATTTGTTCAATTTACGTCGCTCCTATTTCAGGTAGCGTATTGGGCTAAGCGGCATCTCAAAGCGCATGAAATGGCGAATAAAATGCACTATTAATCTTCTCGGCTAGGGCGAACAGAAACCCGATTAGATCATTTTATATTATGGTTAATTTAAGAATTCAGGGAAATTCTATCACATTTGTTCAATTTATGTCGCTCCTATTTGAGATAGCGTACTGGGCTAGGCGGCAACTTAAAGCGCGTGGAATGGCGAGTAAAATGCACTATTAAACTTCTATGATAGGGCAATCAGTGACCCGATTAGATCATTTTATATTATAGTTAATTTAAGAATTCAGCGAAATTCTATCACATTTGTTCAATTTACGTCGCTCCTATTTCAGATAGCGTATTTGGATAAGCGGCATCTCAAAGCGCATGAAATGGCGAGTAGAATGCAATACTAAACTTCTAGGATAAGGCAAACAGAGACCCGATTAGATCATTTTATATTACGGTTAATATAAGAATGAAGCGTAATTCTATCACATTTGTTCAACTTACGTCGCTCCTATTTTAGATAGCGTACTGGGCTAGGCGGCATCTTAAAGCGCGTGGAATGGCGAGTAAAATGCTCTACTAAACTTCTATGATAGGGCAATCAGAGCCCCAATTAGATCATTTTATATTTTGTTCAATATAAGATTTCAGGGAAATTCTATCACATTTGTTCAATTTACGTCGCTCCTATTTCAGATAGCGTATTGGGCTAAGCGGCATCTCAAAGCGCATGAAATGTCGAATAAAATGCACCATTAAACTTCTGGGCTAGGGCGAACGGAGACCCGATTAGATCATTTTACATTATGGTCAATATATGAATTCAGCGAAATTCTATCACATTTGTTCAATTTACATCGCTCCTATTTCAGATAGCGTATTGGGCTAAGCGGCATCTCAAAGCGTATGAAATGGCGAATAAAATGCACTATTAAAGTTCTATGATAGGGCGAACAGAGATCCGATTAGATCATTTTACATTAAGGTTAATATAAGAATTCAGCGAAATTCTATCACATTTGTTCAATTTACGTCGCTCATATTTCAGATAGCGTATTGGGCTAAGCGGCACCTCAAAGCGCATGAAATGGTGAGTAAAATGCACTGTTAAACTTCTAGGATAGGGCAAACAGAGACCCGATCAGATCATTTTATATTACGGTTAATATAAGAATGCAGCGTAATTCTGTCACATTTGTTCAATTTACGTCGCTGATATTTCAGATAGCGTATTGGGCTAAGCGGCATCTCAAAGCGCAAGAAATGGCGAGTAAAATGCACTATTAAACTTCTAGGGTAGGGCAAACAGAGACCCGATAAGATCATTTTATATTATGGTTAATTTAAGAATTCAGCGACACTCTATCACATTTGTTCAATTTATGTCGCTCCTATTTCAGATGGCGTATTGGGCTAAGCGGCATCCCAATGCGCATGAAATGGCGAGTAAAATGCACTATTAAACTTCTAGGATAAGGCAAACAGAGACCCGATTAGATCATTTTATATTACGGTTAATACAAGAATTCAGCGTAATTCTATCACATTTGTTCAACTACGTCGCTCCTATTTCAGACAGCATACTGGGCTAGGCGGCATCTTAAAGCGCGTGGAATGGCGAGTAAAATGCACTACTAAACTTCTATGATAGGGCAATCAGAGAGCCGATTAGATCATTTTATATTTTGGTTAATATAAGAATTCAGCGTAATTCTATCACATTTGTTCAATTTACGTCGCTCCTATTTCAGATAGCTTATTGGGCTATGCGGCAGCTCAAAGCGCATGAAATGACGAGTGAAATGCACTAGTAATCTTCTAGGGTAGGGCGAGCAGAGACCCGATTAGATCATTTTATATTACGGTTAATATAAGTATTCAGCGTAATTCTATCACATCCGTTCAACATACATCGCTCCTATTTCAGATAGTGTACTGGGCTACGCGGCATCTCATAGCGCGTGGAAGGGCGAGTAAAATGCACTACTAAACTTCTATGATAGGGCAATCAGAGTCCCGTTTACATCATTTTATATTTTGTTTAATATAAGATTTCAGGGAAATTCTATCACATTTGTTCAATTTACGTCGCTCCTATTTCAGATAGCGTATTGGGCTAAGCGGCATCTCAAAGCGCATGAAATGACGAGAGAAATGCACTATTAAACTTCTTGGGTAGGGCGAACAGAGACCCGATTACATCATTTTATACTATGGTTAATTTAAGAATTCGGAAAAATTCTATCACATTTGTTCAATTTACGTCGCTCCTATTTCAGATGGCGTACTGGGCTAGGCGGCATCTTAAAGCGCGTGGAATAGCGAGTAAAATGCACTATTAAACTTCTATGATAGGGCAATCAGAGACCCGATTAGATCATTTTATATTTTGGTTAATATAAGAATTCAGCGAAATTCTATCACATTTGTTCAATTTACGTCGCTCCTATTTCAGATAGCGTATTGGGCTAAGCTGCATCTCAAAGCGCAAGAAATGGGGAGTAAAATGCACTATTAAACTTCTAGGGTAGGGCAATCAGAGACCAGATTAGATCATTTTATATTATGGTTAATATAAGAATTCAGCGTAATTCTATCACATTTGCTCAACTAACGTCGCTCCTATTTCAGATAGCGTACTGCGCTAGGCGGCATCTTAAAGCGCGCGGAAGGGCGAGTAAAATGCACTACTAAACATCTATGATAGGGCAATCAGAGTTCCGAATAGATCATTTTATATTTTGTTTACTATAACATTTCAGTGAAATTCTATCAGATTTGTTCAATTTACGTCGCTCCTATTTCAGATAGCGTATTGGGCTAAGCGGCATCTCAAAGCGCACGAAAGGGCGAGTAAAATGCACTATTAAACTTCTAGGGTAGGGCAATCAGAGACCAGATTAGATCATTTTATATTATGGTTAATTTAAGAATTCAGCGAAATTCTATCACATTTGTTCAATTTACGTCGCTCCTATTTCAGGTAGCGTATTGGGCTAAGCGGCATCTCAAAGCGCATGAAATGGCGAGTGAAGTGCACTGTTAAACTTCTAGGGTAAGGGAAAGAGAGACCCGATTAGAACATTTTATATTACGGTTAATATAAGCATTAAGCGTAATTCTATCACATTTGTTGAATTTACGTCACTCCCATTTCAGATAGCGTATTGGGCTATGCGGCATCTCAATGCACATGCAATGGCGAGTAAAATGCACTATTAAACTTCTAGGGCAGGGCAAACAGAGACCCGATTAGATCATTTTATATCACGGTTAATATAAGATTTCAGGGAAATTCTATCACATTTGTTCAATTTACGTCGCTCCTATTTCAGATGGCGTATTGGGCTAAGCGGCATCTCGAAGCGCATGAAATGGCGAGTATAATGCACTATTAAGCTTCTAGGATAAGGCAAACAGAGACCCGATTAGATCATTTTATATTACGGTTAATATAAGAATGCAGCGTAATACTATCACATTTGTTCAACTTACGTCGCTCCTATTTCAGATAGCGTACTGGGCTAGGCGGCATCTCAAAGCGCATGAAATGGCGAGTAAAATGCACTATTAAACTTCTAGGGTAGGACAAACAGAGACCCGATTAGATCATTTTATATTATGGTTAATTTAAGAATTCAGCGAAATTCTATCACATTTGTTCAATTTACGTCGCTCCTATTTCAGGTAGCGTATTGGGCTAAGCGGCATCTCAAAGCGCATGAAATGGCGAGTGAAGTGCACTGTTAAACTTCTAGGGTAAGGGAAAGAGAGACCCGATTAGAACATTTTATATTACGGTTAATATAAGCATTAAGCGAAATTCTATCACATTTGTTGAATTTACGTCACTCCCATTTCAGATAGCGTATTGGGCTAAGCGGCATCTCAAAGCGCATGAAATGGCGAATAAAATGCACTATTAATCTTCTCGGCTAGGGCGAACAGAAACCCGATTAGATCATTTTATATTATGGTTAATTTAAGAATTCAGGGAAATTCTATCACATTTGTTCAATTTATGTCGCTCCTATTTGAGATAGCGTACTGGGCTAGGCGGCAACTTAAAGCGCGTGGAATGGCGAGTAAAATGCACTATTAAACTTCTATGATAGGGCAATCAGTGACCCGATTAGATCATTTTATATTATAGTTAATTTAAGAATTCAGCGAAATTGTATCACATTTGTTCAATTTACGTCGCTCCTATTTCAGATAGCGTATTTGGATAAGCGGCATCTCAAAGCGCATGAAATGGCGAGTAGAATGCAATACTAAACTTCTAGGATAAGGCAAACAGAGACCCGATTAGATCATTTTATATTACGGTTAATATAAGAATGAAGCGTAATTCTATCACATTTGTTCAACTTACGTCGCTCCTATTTTAGATAGCGTACTGGGCTAGGCGGCATCTTAAAGCGCGTGGAATGGCGAGTAAAATGCTCTACTAAACTTCTATGATAGGGCAATCAGAGCCCCAATTAGATCATTTTATATTTTGTTCAATATAAGATTTCAGGGAAATTCTATCACATTTGTTCAATTTACGTCGCTCCTATTTCAGATAGCGTATTGGGCTAAGCGGCATCTCAAAGCGCATGAAATGGGGAGTAAAATGCACTATTAAACTTCTATGATAGGGCAATCAGAGACCCGATTAGATCATTTTATATTTTGGTTAATATAAGAATTCAGCGAAATTCTATCACATTTGTTCAATTTACGTCGCTCCTATTTCAGATAGCGTATTGGGCTAAGCGGCATCTCAAGGCACATGAAATGGCGAATAAAATGCACTATTAAGCTTCTAGGCTAGGGCGAAGAGAGACCCGATTAGATCATTTAACATTATGGTTAATAAAAGAATTCAGCGAAATTCTATCACATTTGTTCAATTTACGTCGCTCCTATTTCAGATAGCGTATTGGGGCTAAGCGGCATCTCAAAGCGCATGAAATGGCGACTAAAATGCACTGTTAAACTTCTAGGGTAGGGCAAACAGAGACCCGATTAGATCATTTCATATTATGGTTTATTTGAGAATTCAGAAAAATTCTATCACATTTGTTCAATTTACGTCGCTCCTATTTCAGATAGCTTATTGGGCTAAGCGGCATCTCAAAGCGCATTGAATGACGAGTGAAATGCACTATTGAACTTCTAGGATAAGGCAAACAGAGACCCGATCAGATCATTTTATATTACGGTTAATATAAGAATTCAGCGTAATTCTATCACATTTGTTTAATTTACGTCGCTCCTATATCAGATAGCATATTGGGCTAAGCGGCATCTCAAAGCGCATGAAATGGCGAGTAAAATGCACTATTAAACTTCTAGGGTAAGGCAAACAGAGACCCGATTAGATGATTTTATATTACGGTTAATATAAGATTTCAGGGAAATTCTATGACATTTGTTCAATTTACGTCGCTCCTATTTCAGATAGCGTATTGGGCTAAGCTGCATCTCAAAGCGCAAGAAATGGGGAGTAAAATGCACTATTAAACTTCTAGGGTAGGGCAATCAGAGACCAGATTAGATCATTTTATATTATGGTTAATATAAGAATTCAGCGAAATTCTATCACATTTGTTCAATTTACGTCGCTCCTATTTCAGGTAGCGTATTGGGCTAAGCGGCATCTCAAAGCGCATGAAATGGCGAATAAAATGCACTATTAATCTTCTCGGCTAGGGCGAACAGAAACCCGATTAGATCATTTTATATTATGGTTAATTTAAGAATTCAGGGAAATTCTATCACATTTGTTCAATTTATGTCGCTCCTATTTGAGATAGCGTACTGGGCTAGGCGGCAACTTAAAGCGCGTGGAATGGCGAGTAAAATGCACTATTAAACTTCTATGATAGGGCAATCAGTGACCCGATTAGATCATTTTATATTATAGTTAATTTAAGAATTCAGCGAAATTCTATCACATTTGTTCAATTTACGTCGCTCCTATTTCAGATAGCGTATTTGGATAAGCGGCATCTCAAAGCGCATGAAATGGCGAGTAGAATGCAATACTAAACTTCTAGGATAAGGCAAACAGAGACCCGATTAGATCATTTTATATTACGGTTAATATAAGAATGAAGCGTAATTCTATCACATTTGTTCAACTTACGTCGCTCCTATTTTAGATAGCGTACTGGGCTAGGCGGCATCTTAAAGCGCGTGGAATGGCGAGTAAAATGCTCTACTAAACTTCTATGATAGGGCAATCAGAGCCCCAATTAGATCATTTTATATTTTGTTCAATATAAGATTTCAGGGAAATTCTATCACATTTGTTCAATTTACGTCGCTCCTATTTCAGATAGCGTATTGGGCTAAGCGGCATCTCAAAGCGCATGAAATGTCGAATAAAATGCACCATTAAACTTCTGGGCTAGGGCGAACGGAGACCCGATTAGATCATTTTACATTATGGTCAATATATGAATTCAGCGAAATTCTATCACATTTGTTCAATTTACATCGCTCCTATTTCAGATAGCGTATTGGGCTAAGCGGCATCTCAAAGCGTATGAAATGGCGAATAAAATGCACTATTAAAGTTCTATGATAGGGCGAACAGAGATCCGATTAGATCATTTTACATTAAGGTTAATATAAGAATTCAGCGAAATTCTATCACATTTGTTCAATTTACGTCGCTCATATTTCAGATAGCGTATTGGGCTAAGCGGCATCTCAAAGCGCATGAAATGGTGAGTAAAATGCACTGTTAAACTTCTAGGATAGGGCAAACAGAGACCCGATCAGATCATTTTATATTACGGTTAATATAAGAATGCAGCGTAATTCTGTCACATTTGTTCAATTTACGTCGCTGATATTTCAGATAGCGTATTGGGCTAAGCGGCATCTCAAAGCGCAAGAAATGGCGAGTAAAATGCACTATTAAACTTCTAGGGTAGGGCAAACAGAGACCCGATAAGATCATTTTATATTATGGTTAATTTAAGAATTCAGCGACACTCTATCACATTTGTTCAATTTATGTCGCTCCTATTTCAGATGGCGTATTGGGCTAAGCGGCATCCCAATGCGCATGAAATGGCGAGTAAAATGCACTATTAAACTTCTAGGATAAGGCAAACAGAGACCCGATTAGATCATTTTATATTACGGTTAATACAAGAATTCAGCGTAATTCTATCACATTTGTTCAACTACGTCGCTCCTATTTCAGACAGCATACTGGGCTAGGCGGCATCTTAAAGCGCGTGGAATGGCGAGTAAAATGCACTACTAAACTTCTATGATAGGGCAATCAGAGAGCCGATTAGATCATTTTATATTTTGGTTAATATAAGAATTCAGCGTAATTCTATCACATTTGTTCAATTTACGTCGCTCCTATTTCAGATAGCTTATTGGGCTATGCGGCATCTCAAAGCGCATGAAATGACGAGTGAAATGCACTAGTAATCTTCTAGGGTAGGGCGAGCAGAGACCCGATTAGATCATTTTATATTACGGTTAATATAAGTATTCAGCGTAATTCTATCACATCCGTTCAACATACATCGCTCCTATTTCAGATAGTGTACTGGGCTAGGCGGCATCTCATAGCGCGTGGAAGGGCGAGTAAAATGCACTACTAAACTTCTATGATAGGGCAATCAGAGTCCCGTTTACATCATTTTATATTTTGTTTAATATAAGATTTCAGGGAAATTCTATCACATTTGTTCAATTTACGTCGCTCCTATTTCAGATAGCGTATTGGGCTAAGCGGCATCTCAAAGCGCATGAAATGACGAGAGAAATGCACTATTAAACTTCTTGGGTAGGGCGAACAGAGACCCGATTACATCATTTTATACTATGGTTAATTTAAGAATTCGGAAAAATTCTATCACATTTGTTCAATTTACGTCGCTCCTATTTCAGATGGCGTACTGGGCTAGGCGGCATCTTAAAGCGCGTGGAATAGCGAGTAAAATGCACTATTAAACTTCTATGATAGGGCAATCAGAGACCCGATTAGATCATTTTATATTTTGGTTAATATAAGAATTCAGCGAAATTCTATCACATTTGTTCAATTTACGTCGCTCCTATTTCAGATAGCGTATTGGGCTAAGCTGCATCTCAAAGCGCAAGAAATGGGGAGTAAAATGCACTATTAAACTTCTAGGGTAGGGCAATCAGAGACCAGATTAGATCATTTTATATTATGGTTAATATAAGAATTCAGCGTAATTCTATCACATTTGCTCAACTAACGTCGCTCCTATTTCAGATAGCGTACTGCGCTAGGCGGCATCTTAAAGCGCGCGGAAGGGCGAGTAAAATGCACTACTAAACATCTATGATAGGGCAATCAGAGTTCCGAATAGATCATTTTATATTTTGTTTACTATAACATTTCAGTGAAATTCTATCAGATTTGTTCAATTTACGTCGCTCCTATTTCAGATAGCGTATTGGGCTAAGCGGCATCTCAAAGCGCACGAAAGGGCGAGTAAAATGCACTATTAAACTTCTAGGGTAGGGCAATCAGAGACCAGATTAGATCATTTTATATTATGGTTAATTTAAGAATTCAGCGAAATTCTATCACATTTGTTCAATTTACGTCGCTCCTATTTCAGATAGCGTATTGGGCTAAGCGGCATCTCAAAGCGCATGAAATGGCGAGTGAAGTGCACTGTTAAACTTCTAGGGTAAGGGAAAGAGAGACCCGATTAGAACATTTTATATTACGGTTAATATAAGCATTAAGCGTAATTCTATCACATTTGTTGAATTTACGTCACTCCCATTTCAGATAGCGTATTGGGCTATGCGGCATCTCAATGCACATGCAATGGCGAGTAAAATGCACTATTAAACTTCTAGGGCAGGGCAAACAGAGACCCGATTAGATCATTTTATATCACGGTTAATATAAGATTTCAGGGAAATTCTATCACATTTGTTCAATTTACGTCGCTCCTATTTCAGATGGCGTATTGGGCTAAGCGGCATCTCGAAGCGCATGAAATGGCGAGTATAATGCACTATTAAGCTTCTAGGATAAGGCAAACAGAGACCCGATTAGATCATTTTATATTACGGTTAATATAAGAATGCAGCGTAATACTATCACATTTGTTCAACTTACGTCGCTCCTATTTCAGATAGCGTACTGGGCTAGGCGGCATCTCAAAGCGCATGAAATGGCGAGTAAAATGCACTATTAAACTTCTAGGGTAGGACAAACAGAGACCCGATTAGATCATTTTATATTATGGTTAATTTAAGAATTCAGCGAAATTCTATCACATTTGTTCAATTTACGTCGCTCCTATTTCAGGTAGCGTATTGGGCTAAGCGGCATCTCAAAGCGCATGAAATGGCGAGTGAAGTGCACTGTTAAACTTCTAGGGTAAGGGAAAGAGAGACCCGATTAGAACATTTTATATTACGGTTAATATAAGCATTAAGCGTAATTCTATCACATTTGTTGAATTTACGTCACTCCCATTTCAGATAGCGTATTGGGCTAAGCGGCATCTCAAAGCGCATGAAATGGCGAATAAAATGCACTATTAATCTTCTCGGCTAGGGCGAACAGAAACCCGATTAGATCATTTTATATTATGGTTAATTTAAGAATTCAGGGAAATTCTATCACATTTGTTCAATTTATGTCGCTCCTATTTGAGATAGCGTACTGGGCTAGGCGGCAACTTAAAGCGCGTGGAATGGCGAGTAAAATGCACTATTAAACTTCTATGATAGGGCAATCAGTGACCCGATTAGATCATTTTATATTATAGTTAATTTAAGAATTCAGCGAAATTCTATCACATTTGTTCAATTTACGTCGCTCCTATTTCAGATAGCGTATTTGGATAAGCGGCATCTCAAAGCGCATGAAATGGCGAGTAGAATGCAATACTAAACTTCTAGGATAAGGCAAACAGAGACCCGATTAGATCATTTTATATTACGGTTAATATAAGAATGAAGCGTAATTCTATCACATTTGTTCAACTTACGTCGCTCCTATTTTAGATAGCGTACTGGGCTAGGCGGCATCTTAAAGCGCGTGGAATGGCGAGTAAAATGCTCTACTAAACTTCTATGATAGGGCAATCAGAGCCCCAATTAGATCATTTTATATTTTGTTCAATATAAGATTTCAGGGAAATTCTATCACATTTGTTCAATTTACGTCGCTCCTATTTCAGATAGCGTATTGGGCTAAGCGGCATCTCAAAGTGCATGAAATGGGGAGTAAAATGCACTATTAAACTTCTATGATAGGGCAATCAGAGACCCGATTAGATCATTTTATATTTTGGTTAATATAAGAATTCAGCGAAATTCTATCACATTTGTTCAATTTACGTCGCTCCTATTTCAGATAGCGTATTGGGCTAAGCGGCATCTCAAGGCACATGAAATGGCGAATAAAATGCACTATTAAGCTTCTAGGCTAGGGCGAAGAGAGACCCGATTAGATCATTTAACATTATGGTTAATAAAAGAATTCAGCGAAATTCTATCACGTTTGTTCAATTTACGTCGCTACTATTTCAGATAGCGTATTGGGCTAAGCGGCATCTCAAAGCGCATGAAATGGCGACTAAAATGCACTGTTAAACTTCTAGGGTAGGGCAAACAGAGACCCGATTAGATCATTTCATATTATGGTTTATTTGAGAATTCAGAAAAATTCTATCACATTTGTTCAATTTACGTCGCTCCTATTTCAGATAGCTTATTGGGCTAAGCGGCATCTCAAAGCGCATTGAATGACGAGTGAAATGCACTATTGAACTTCTAGGATAAGGCAAACAGAGACCCGATCAGATCATTTTATATTACGGTTAATATAAGAATTCAGCGTAATTCTATCACATTTGTTTAATTTACGTCGCTCCTATATCAGATAGCATATTGGGCTAAGCGGCATCTCAAAGCGCATGAAATGGCGAGTAAAATGCACTATTAAACTTCTAGGGTAAGGCAAACAGAGACCCGATTAGATGATTTTATATTACGGTTAATATAAGATTTCAGGGAAATTCTATGACATTTGTTCAATTTACGTCGCTCCTATTTCAGATAGCGTATTGGGCTAAGCTGCATCTCAAAGCGCAAGAAATGGGGAGTAAAATGCACTATTAAACTTCTAGGGTAGGGCAATCAGAGACCAGATTAGATCATTTTATATTATGGTTAATATAAGAATTCAGCGTAATTCTATCACATTTGCTCAACTAACGTCGCTCCTATTTCAGATAGCGTACTGCGCTAGGCGGCATCTTAAAGCGCGCGGAAGGGCGAGTAAAATGCACTACTAAACATCTATGATAGGGCAATCAGAGTTCCGAATAGATCATTTTATATTTTGTTTACTATAACATTTCAGTGAAATTCTATCACATTTGTTCAATTTACGTCGCTCCTATTTCAGATAGCGTATTGGGCTAAGCGGCATCTCAAAGCGCACGAAAGGGCGAGTAAAATGCACTATTAAACTTCTAGGGTAGGGCAATCAGAGACCAGATTAGATCATTTTATATTATGGTTAATTTAAGAATTCAGCAAAATTCTATCACATTTGTTCAATTTACGTCGCTCCTATTTCAGATAGCGTATTGGGCTAAGCTGCATCTCAAAGCGCAAGAAATGGGGAGTAAAATGCACTATTAAACTTCTAGGGTAGGGCAATCAGAGACCAGATTAGATCATTTTATATTATGGTTAATTTAAGAATTCAGCAAAATTCTATCACATTTGTTCAATTTACGTCGTTCCTATTTCAGATAGCATACTGGGCTAGGCGGCATCTTAAAGCGCGTGGAATGGCGAGTAAAATGCGCTATTAAACTTCTATGATAGGGCAATCAGAGACCCGATTACATCATTTTATATTTTGGTTAATATAAGAATTCAGCGTAATTCTATCACATTTGTTCAATTTACGTCGCTCCTATATCAGATAGCATATTGGGCTAAGCGGCATCTCAAAGCGCATGAAATGGCGAGTAAAATGCACTATTAAACTTCTAGGGTAAGGCAAACAGAGACCCGATTAGATGATTTTATATTACGGTTAATATAAGATTTCAGGGAAATTCTATGACATTTGTTCAATTTACGTCGCTCCTATTTCAGATAGCTATTGGGCTAAGCGACATCTCAAAGCGCATGAAATGACGAGAGAAATGTACTATTAAACTTCTTGGGTAGGGCGAACAGAGACCCGATTACATCATTTTATATTATGGTTAATTTAAGAATTCAGCGAAATTCTATCACATTTGTTCAATTTACATCGCTCCTATTTCAGATAGCGTATTGGGCTAAGCGGCATCTCAAAGCGCATGGACTGACGAGTAAAATGCACTAATAAACTTCTAGGTTAAGGCAAACGGAGATCCGATTAGACCATTTTATATTACGGTTAATATAAGAATTCAGCGTAATTCTAACACATTTGTTCAATTTACGTCGCTCCTATTTCAGATAGCTATTGGGATAAGCGGCATCTCAAAGCGCGTGGAATGGCGAGTAAAATGCTCTACTAAACTTCTATGATAGGGCAATCAGAGCCCCAATTAGATCATTTTATATTTTGTTCAATATAAGATTTCAGGGAAATTCTATCACATTTGTTCAATTTACGTCGCTCCTATTTCAGATAGCGTATTGGGCTAAGCGGCATCTCAAAGCGCATGCAATGTCGAATAAAATGCACCATTAAACTTCTGGGCTAGGGCGAACGGAGACCCGATTAGATCATTTTACATTATGGTCAATATATGAATTCAGCGAAATTCTATCACATTTGTTCAATTTACATCGCTCCTATTTCAGATAGCGTATTGGGCTAAGCGGCACCTCAAAGCGCATGAAATGGTGAGTAAAATGCACTATTAAACTTCTAGGGTAGGGCAATCAGAGACCCGATTAGATCATTTTATATTTTGGTTAATATAAGAAATCAGCGAAATTCTATCACATTTGTTCAATTTACGTCGCTCCTATTTCAGATGACGTACTGGGCTAGACGGCATCTTAAAGCGCGTGGAAGGGCGAGTAAAATGCACTATTGAACTTCGATGATAGGGCAATCAGAGACCCGATTAGATCATTTTATATTTTGATTAATATAAGGATTCAGCGAAATTCTATCACTTTTGTTCAACTTACGTCGCTCCTATTTCAGATAGCGTACTGGGCTATGCGGCATCTCAAAGCGCATGAAATGGCGAGCAAAATCCACTATTAAACTTCTAGGGTATGGCAAACAGAGACCCGATTAGATCATATTAGATTATGGGTAATAAAAGAATTAAGAGTAATTCTATCACATTTGTTCAATTTACGTCACTCTTATTTCAGATAGCCTACTGGGCTAGCCGGCACCTTAAAGCGCGTGGAATACCGAGTAAAATGCACTATTAGCCTTCTATGATAGGGCAATCAGAGACCCGATTATATCATTTTATATTTTGGTTAATATAAGAATTCAGCGAAATCCGATCACGTTTGTTCAATTTACGTCGCTCCTGTTCCAGATAGCGTATTGGGCTTAGCGGCATCTTAAAGCGCGTGGAATGGCGAGTAAAATGCTCTACTAAACTTCTATGGTAGGGCAATCAGAGACCCGATTAGATCATTTTATATTTTGTTTAATATAAGATTTCAGGGAAATTGTATCACATTTGTTCAATTTACGTCGCTCCTATTTCAGATAGCGTATTCGGCTAAGCGGCATCTCAAAGCGCATGAAGTGGCGAATAAAATTCACTATTAAACTTCTAGGCTAGGGCGAACAGAGACCCGATCAGATCATTTTACATTATGGTTAATAAAAGAATTCACCGAAATTCTATTACATTTGTTCAACTTACGTCGCTCCCATTTCAGATAGCATATTGGGCTAAGCGGCATCTCAAAGCGCATGAAATGGCGAGTGAAATGCACCATTAGACTTCTATGGTAAGGCGACCAGAGACCCGATTAGATCATTTTACATTAAGGTTAATATAAGAATTCACGGAAATTCTATTACATTTGTTCAATTTACGTCGCACCTATTTCAGATAGCGTATTGGGCTATACGGCATATCAAAGCGCATGAAATGGCGAGTAAAATGCACTATTAAAATTCTAGGGTAAGGCAAACAGGGATCCGGTTAGATCATTTTATATTACGGTTAATATAAGAATTCAGCGTAATTCTATCACATTTGTTAAACTTACGTCGCTCGTATTTCAGATAGCGTACTGGGCTAGGCGGCATCTTAAAGCGCGCGGAAGGGCGAGTAAAATGCACTATTAAACGTCTAGGCTAGGGCGAACAGAGACCCGATTAGATCATTGTATATTATGGTTAATTTAAGAATTCAACGAAATTCTATCACATTTGTTCGATTTACGTCGCTCCTATTTCAGATAGCGTATTGGGCTAAGCGGCATCTCAAAGCGTATGAAATGGCGAGTAAAATGCACTATTAAACTTCTAGGGTAAGGCAAACAGAGACTCGATTAGATCAGTTTACATTAATGTTAATATGAGAATTCAGCGAAATTCTATCACGTTTGTTCAATTTACGTCGCTCCTATTTCAGATAGCTTATTGGGCTAAGCGGCATCTCAAAGCGCATGAAATGTCGAGTGAAATGCACTATTAAACTTCTAGGGTAGGGCGAACAGAGACTCGATTAGATCATTTTATATTATGGTTAATTTAAGAATTCAGCGAAATTCTATCACATTTGTTCAATTTACGTCGCTCCCATTTCAGATAGCGTATTGGACTACGCGGCATCTCAAAGCGCATGAAATGGCGAGTACAATGCACTATTAAACTTCTAGGGTAAGGCAAGCAGAGACCCGGTTAGATCATTTTATATTACGGTTAATATAAGAATTCAGCGTAATTCTATCACATTTGTTCCACTTACGTCGCTCCTATTTCAGATAGCGTACTGGGCTAGGCGGCATCTTAAAGCGCGTGGAATGGCGAGTAAAATGCTCTACTAAACTTCTATGATAGGGCAATCAGAGCCCCAATTAGATCATTTTATATTTTGTTCAATATAAGATTTCAGGGAAATTCTATCACATTTGTTCAATTTACGTCGCTCCTATTTCAGATAGCGTATTGGGCTAAGCGGCATCTCAAAGCGCATGAAATGGCGAATAAAATGCACTATTAAAGTTCTATGATAGGGCGAACAGAGACCCGATTAGATCATTTTACATTAAGGTTAATATAAGAATTCAGCGAAATTCTATCACATTTGTTCAATTTACGTCGCTCATATTTCATATCGCGTATTGGGCTAAGCGGCACCTCAAAGCGCATGAAATGGCGAGTAAAATGCACTATTAAACTTCTAGGGTAGGGCAATCAGAGACCCGATTAGATCATTTTATATTTTGGTTAATATAAGAAATCAGCGAAATTCTATCACATTTGTTCAATTTACGTCGCTCCTATTTCAGATGACGTACTGGGCTAGACGGCATCTTAAAGCGCGTGGAAGGGCGAGTAAAATGCACTATTGAACTTCGATGATAGGGCAATCAGAGACCCGATTAGATCATTTTATATTTTGGTTAATATAAGGATTCAGCGAAATTCTATCACTTTTGTTCAACTTACGTCGCTCCTATTTCAGATAGCGTACTGGGCTATGCGGCATCTCAAAGCGCATGAAATGGCGAGCAAAATCCACTATTAAACTTCTAGGGTATAGCAAACAGAGACCCGATTAGATCATATTAGATTATGGTTAATAAAAGAATTAAGAGTAATTCTATCACATTTGTTCAATTTACGTCACTCCTATTTCAGATAGCCTACTGGGCTAGCCGGCACCTTAAAGCGCGTGGAATACCGAGTAAAATGCACTATTAGCCTTCTATGATAGGGCAATCAGAGACCCGATTATATCATTTTATATTTTGGTTAATATAAGAATTCAGCGAAATCCTATCGCGTTTGTTCAATTTACGTCGCTCCTATTCCAGATAGCGTATTGGGCTTAGCGGCATCTTAAAGCGCGTGGAATGGCGAGTAAAATGCTCTACTAAACTTCTATGGTAGGGCAATCAGAGACCCGATTAGATCATTTCATATTTTGTTTAATATAAGATTTCAGGGAAATTGTATCACATTTGTTCAATTTACGTCGCTCCTATTTCAGATAGCGTATTGGGCTAAGCGGCATCTCAAAGCGCATGAAATGGCGAATAAAATGCACTCTTAAACTTCTATGGTAGGGCAAACAGAGACCCGATTAGATCATTTTATATTTTGGTTAATATAAGAATTCAGCGAAATTCTACCACATTTGTTCTATTTACGTCGCTCCTATTTCAGATAGCGTATTGGGCTAAGCGGCATCTCAAAGCGCATGAAATGGCGAGTAAAATGCGCTATTAATCTTCTAGGGTAAGGCAAACAGAGACCCGATTGGATCATTTTATATTACAGTTAATATAAGAATACAGCGTAATTCTATCACATTTGTTCAACTTACGTCGCTCCTATTTAAGATAGCGTATCGGGCTAAGCGGCATCTCAAAGCGCATGAAATGGCGAGTTAAATGCACTATTAAACTTCTAGGATAAGCCAAACAGAGACCCGATTAGATCATTTTATATTACGGTTAATATAAGAATGCAGCGTAATTCTATCACATTTGTTCAACTTACGTCGCTCCTATTTAAGATAGCGTATCGGGCTAAGCGACATCTCAAAGCGCATGAAATGGCGAGTAAAATGCACTATTAAACTTCTACGGTAGGGCAAAGAGGGACCCGATTAGATCATTTTATATTATGGTTAATTTAAGAATTCAGCAAAATTCTGTCACATTTGTTCAATTTACGTCGCTCCTATTTCAGATAGGGTACTGGGATAGGCGGCATCTTAATGCGCGTGGAATGGCGAGTGAAATTCACTATTTAACATCGATGATAGGGCAATCAGAGACCCGATTAGATCATTTTATATTTGGGTTAATATAAGAATTCAGCGAAATTCTATCACATTTGTTCAATTTACGTCGCTCACGTTTCGGATACCGTATTGGGCTAAGCGGCATCTCAAAGCGCATGAAATGGCGAGTAAAATGCACTATGAAACTTCTAGGGTAGGGCAAACAGAGACCCGATTAGATCATTTTATATTACCGTTAATTTAAGGATTCAGCAAAATTCTATCACATTTGTTCAATTTACGTCGCTCCTATTTTAGATAGCGTACTGGGCTAGGCGGTAACTTAAAGCGCGTGGAATGGCGAGTAAAATGCACTATTAAACCTCTAGGCTAGGGCGAACAGAGACCCGATTAGATCATTTTACATTATGGTTCATAAAAGAATTCAGCGAAATTCTATCACATTTGTTCAACTTACGTCGCTCCTATTTCAGATAGCGTATTGGGCTAAGAGGCATCTCAAAGCGCATGAAATGGCGAGTGAAATGCACTATTAGACTTCTATGGTAGGGCGATCAGAGACCCGATTAGATCATTTTACATTAAGGTTAATATAAGAATTCACGGAAATTCTATCACATTTGTTCAATTTACGTCGCTCCTATTTCAGATAGCGTATTGGGCTATGCGGCATCTCAATGCACATGCAATGGCGAGTAAAATGCACTATTAAACTTCTAAGGTAGGGCAAACAGAGACCCGATTAGATCATTTTATATTACGGTTAATATAAGATTTCAGGGAAATTCTATCACATTTGTTCAATTTACGTCGCTCCTATTTCAGACGGCGTATTGGGCTAAGCGGCATCTCGAAGCGCATGAAATGGCGAGTATAATGCACTATTGAACTTCTAGGATAAGGCAAACAGAGACCCGATTAGATCATTTTATATTACGGTTAATATAAGAATGCAGCGTAATTCTATCACATTTGTTCAACTTACGTCGCTCCTATTTAAGATAGCGTATCGGGCTAAGCGGCATCTCAAAGCGCATGAAATGGCGAGTAAAATGCACTATTAAACTTCTACGGTAGGGCAAACAGAGACCCGATTAGATCATTTTATATCATGGTTAATTTAAGAATTCAGCAAAAGTCTATCACATTTGTTCAATTTACGTCGCTCCTATTTCAGATAGCGTACTGGGCTAGGCGGCATCTTAAAGCGCGTGGAATGGCGAGTGAAATTCACTATTTAACTTCGATGATAGGGCAATCAGAGACCCGATTAGATCATTTTATATTTGGGTTAATATAAGAATTCAGCGAAATTCTATCACATTTGTTCAATTTACGTCGCTCCTATTTCAGGTAGCGTATTGGGCTAAGCGGCATCTCAAAGCGCATGAAATGGCGAGGGAAGTGCACTGTTAAACTTCTAGGGTAAGGGAAAGAGAGACCCGATTAAAACATTTTGTATTACGGTTAATATTAGAATTAAGCGTAATTCTATCACATTTGTTGAATTTACGTCACTCCTATTTCAGATAGCGTATTGGGCTAAGCGGCATCTCAAAGCGCATGAAATGGCGAATAAAATGCACTATTAATCTTCTCGGCTAGGGCGAACAGAAACCCGATTAGATCATTTTATATTATGGTTAATTTAAGAATTCAGGGAAATACTATCACATTTGTTCAATTTCCGTCGCTCCTATTTCAGATAGCGTATTGGGCTAAGCGGCATCTCAATGCGCATGAAATGGCGAGTAAAATGCACTATTAAACTTCTAGGGTAGGACAAACAGAGACCCGATTAGATCATTTTATATTATGGTTAATTTAAGAATTCAGCAAAATTCTATCACATTTGTTCAATTTAGGTCGCTCCTATTTGAGATAGCGTACTGGGCTAGGCGGCAACTTAAAGCGCGTGGAATGGCGAGTAAAATGCACTATTAAACTTCTATGATAGGGCAATCAGTGACCCGATTAGATCATTTTATATTATAGTTAATTTAAGAATTCAGCGAAATTCTATCACATTTGTTCAATTTACGTAGCTCCTATTTCAGATAGCGTATTTGGATAAGCGGCACCTCAAAGCGCATGAAATGGCGAGTAAAATGCAATACTAAACTTCTAGGATAAGGCAAACAGAGACCCGGTTAGATCATTTTATATTACGGTTAATATAAGAATTAAGTGTAATTCTATCACATTTGTTCAACTTACGTCGCTCCTATTTTAGATAGCGTACTGGGCTAGGCGGCATCTTAAAGCGCGTGGAATGGCGAGTAAAATGCACTACTAAACTTCTATGATAGGGCAATCAGAGACCCGATTAGATCATTTTATATTTTGTTTAATATAAGACTTCAGGGAAATTCTATCACATTTGCTCAATTTACATCGCTCCTATTTCAGATAGGTTACAGTGCTAAGCGGCACCTTAAAGCGCATGAAATGACGAGAGAAATGCACTATCAAACTTCTAGGGTAGGGCGAACAGAGACCCGATTAGATCATTTTACATTAAGGTTAATATAAGAATTCAGCGAAATTCTATCACATTTGTTCAATTTACGTCGCTGATATTTCAGATAGCGTATTGGGCTATGCGGCATCTCAAAGCGCATGAAATGGCGTATAAAATGCACTATTAAACTTCTAGGGTATGGCAGACAGAGACCCGATTTGATCATTTTATATTATGGTTAATTTAAGAATTCAACGAAATTCTATCACATTTGTTCAATTTACGTCGCTCCTATTTCAGATAGCGTACTGGGCTAGGCGGCATCTTAAAGCGCGTGGAATGGCGAGTAAAATGCACTATTAAACTTCTAGGGTAGGGCGAACAGAGACTCGATTAGATCAGTTTACATTAATGTTAATATGAGAATTCAGCGAAATTCTATCATATTTGTTCAATTTACGTCGCTCCTATTTCAGATAGCTTATTGGGCTAAGCGGCATCTCAAAGCGCATGAAATGTCGAGTGAAATGCACTATTAAACTTCTAGGGTAGGGCGAACAGAGACTCGATTAGATCATTTTATATTATGGTTAATTTAAGAATTCAGCGAAATTCTATCACATTTGTTCAATTTACGTCGCTCCTATTTCAGATAGCGTACTGGGCTATGCGGCATCTCAAAGCGCATGAAATGGCGAGTAAAATGCACTATTAAACTTCTAGGGTAGGGCGAACAGAGAACCGATTAGATCATTTTACATTAAGGTTAATATAAGAATTCAGGGAAATCCTATCACGTTTGTTCAATTTACGTCGCTCCTATTTCAGATAGCGTATTGGTCTAAGCGGCATCTCAAAGCGCATGAAATGGCGAGCAAAATGCACTGTTAAACTTCTGGGGTAGGGCAAACAGAGACCCGATTAGATCATTTCATATTATGGTTTATTTAAGAATTCAGAAAAATTCTATCACATTTGTTATAATTTACGTCGCTCCTATTTCAGATAGCTTATTGGGCTAAGCGGCATCCCAAAGCGCATGAAATGACGAGTGAAATGCACTATTAAACTTCTAGGGTAGTGCAAACAGAGACCCGATCAGATCATTTTATATTACGGTTAATATAAGACTTCAGCGTAATTCTATCACATTTGTTCAATTTACGTCGCTGATATTTCAGATAGCGTATTGGGCTAAGCGGCATCTCAATGCGCATGAAATGGCGAGTAAAATGCACTATTAAACTTCTAGGATAAGGCAAACGGAGACCCGATTAGATCATTTTATATTACGGTTAATATAAGAATTCAGCGTAATTCTATCACATTTGTTCAACTTACGTCGCTCCTATTTCAGATAGCATACTGGGCTAGGCGGCATCTTAAAGCGCGTGGAATGGCGAGTAAAATGCACTATTAAACTTGTATGATAGGGCTATCAGAGACCCGATTAGATCATTTTATATTTTGGTTAATATAAGAATTCAGCGAAATTCTGTCACATTCGTTCAATTTACGTCGCTCCTATTTCAGATAGCGTATTGGGCTAAGCGGCACCTTAAAGCGCGTGGAATGGCGAGTGAAATTCACTATTTAACTTCGATGATAGGGCAATCAGAGACCCGATTAGATCATTTTATGTTTGGGTTAATATAAGAATTCAGCGAAATTCTATCACATTTGTTCAATTTACGTCGCTCCTATTTCAGGTAGCGTATTGGGCTAAGCGGCATCTCAAAGCGCATGAAATGGCGAGGGAAGTGCACTGTTAAACTTCTAGGGTAAGGGAAAGAGAGACCCGATTAGAACATTTTGTATTACGGTTAATATAAGAATTAAGCGTAATTCTATCACATTTGTTGAATTTACGTCACTCCTATTTCAGATAGCGTATTGGGCTAAGCGGCATCTCAAAGCGCATGAAATGGCGAATAAAATGCACTATTAATCTTCTCGGCTAGGGCGAACAGAAACCCGATTAGATCATTTTATATTATGGTTAATTTAAGAATTCAGGGAAATTCTATCACATTTGTTCAATTTACGTCGCTCCTATTTCAGATAGCGTATTGGGCTAAGCGGCATCTCAATGCGCATGAAAAGGCGAGTAAAATGCACTATTAAACTTCTAGGGTAGGACAAACAGAGACCCGATTAGATCATTTTATATTATGGTTAATTTAAGAATTCAGCAAAATTCTATCACATTTGTTCAATTTACGTCGCTCCTATTTGAGATAGCGTACTGGGCTAGGCGGCAACTTAAAGCGCGTGGAATGGCGAGTAAAATGCACTATTAAACTTCTATGATAGGGCAATCAGTGACCCGATTAGATCATTTTATATTATAGTTAATTTTAGAATTCAGCGAAATTCTATCACATTTGTTCAATTTACGTAGCTCCTATTTCAGATAGCGTATTTGGATAAGCGGCATCTCAAAGCGCATGAAATGGCGAGTAAAATGCAATACTAAACTTCTAGGATAAGGCAAACAGAGACTCGGTTAGATCATTTTATATTACGGTTAATATAAGAATTAAGTGTAATTCTATCACATTTGTTCAACTTACGTCGCTCCTATTTTAGATAGCGTACTGGGCTAGGCGGCATCTTAAAGCGCGTGGAATGGCGAGTAAAATGCACTACTAAACTTCTATGATAGGGCAATCAGAGACCCGATTAGATCATTTTATATTTTGTTTAATATAAGACTTCAGGGAAATTCTATCACATTTGTTCAATTTACATCGCTCCTATTTCAGATAGGTTACAGTGCTAAGCGGCACCTTAAAGCGCATGAAATGACGAGAGAAATGCACTATCAAACTTCTAGGGTAGGGCGAACAGAGACCCGATTAGATCATTTTACATTAAGGTTAATATAAGAATTCAGCGAAATTCTATCACATTTGTTCAATTTACGTCGCTGATATTTCAGATAGCGTATTGGGCTATGCGGCATCTCAAAGCGCATGAAATGGCGTATAAAATGCACTATTAAACTTCTAGGGTATGGCAGACAGAGACCCGATTTGATCATTTTATATTATGGTTAATTTAAGAATTCAACGAAATTCTATCACACTTGTTCAATTTACGTCGTTCCTATTTCAGATAGCGCACTGGGCTAGGCGGCATCTTAAAGCGCGTGGAATGGCGAGTAGAATACCCTATGAAACTTCTATGATAGGGCAATAAGAGACCCGATTAGATCGTTTTATATTTTGGTTAATATAAGGATTCAGCGAAATTCTATCACATTTGTTCAATTTACGTCGCTCCTATTTCAGATAGCGTACTGGGCTAGGCGGCATCTTAAAGCGCGTGGAATGGCGAGTAAAATGCACTATTAAACTTCTAGGGTAGGGCGAACAGAGACTCGATTAGATCAGTTTACATTAATGTTAATATGAGAATTCAGCGAAATTCTATCATATTTGTTCAATTTACGTCGCTCCTATTTCAGATAGCTTATTGGGCTAAGCGGCATCTCAAAGCGCATGAAATGTCGAGTGAAATGCACTATTAAACTTCTAGGGTAGGGCGAACAGAGACTCGATTAGATCATTTTATATTATGGTTAATTTAAGAATTCAGCGAAATTCTATCACATTTGTTCAATTTACGTCGCTCCTATTTCAGATAGCGTACTGGGCTATGCGGCATCTCAAAGCGCATGAAATGGCGAGTAAAATGCACTATTAAACTTCTAGGGTAGGGCGAACAGAGAACCGATTAGATCATTTTACATTAAGGTTAATATAAGAATTCAGGGAAATCCTATCACGTTTGTTCAATTTACGTCGCTCCTATTTCAGATAGCGTATTGGTCTAAGCGGCATCTCAAAGCGCATGAAATGGCGAGCAAAATGCACTGTTAAACTTCTAAGGTAGGGCAAACAGAGACCCGATTAGATCATTTCATATTATGGTTTATTTAAGAATTCAGAAAAATTCTATCACATTTGTTATAATTTACGTCGCTCCTATTTCAGATAGCTTATTGGGCTAAGCGGCATCTCAAAGCGCATGAAATGACGAGTGAAATGCACTATTAAACTTCTAGGGTAGGGCAAACAGAGACCCGATCAGATCATTTTATATTACGGTTAATATAAGAATTCAGCGTAATTCTATCACATTTGTTCAATTTACGTCGCTGATATTTCAGATAGCGTATTGGGCTAAGCGGCATCTCAATGCGCATGAAATGGCGAGTAAAATGCACTATCAAACTTCTAGGATAAGGCAAACGGAGACCCGATTAGATCATTTTATATTACGGTTAATATAAGAATTCAGCGTAATTCTATCACATTTGTTCAACTTACGTCGCTCCTATTTCAGATAGCATACTGGGCTAGGCGGCATCTTAAAGCGCGTGGAATGGCGAGTAAAATGCACTATTAAACTTCTATGATAGGGCTATCAGAGACCCGATTAGATCATTTTATATTTTGGTTAATATAAGAATTCAGCGAAATTCTGTCACATTCGTTCAATTTACGTCGCTCCTAATTCAGATAGCGTATTGGGCTAAGCGGCATCTCAAAGCGCATGAAATGGCGAGTAAAATGCACTATTGAACTTCTGGGGTTGGGCGAACAAAGACCCGATTGGATCATTTTACATTAAGGTTAATATAAGAATTCAGGCAAATTCTATCACATTTGTTCAATTTACGTCGCTCCTATATCAGATAGCATATTGGGCTAAGCGGCATCTCAAAGCGCATGAAATGGCGAGTAATATGCACTATTAAACTTCTAGGGTAAGGCAAACAGAGACCCGATTAGATCATTTTATATTACGGTTAATATAAGAATTCAGCGAAATTCTATCACATTTGTTCAATTTACGTCGCTCCTATTTCAGATAGCGACTTGTGCTAAGCGTCATCTCAAAGCGCAAGAAATGGCGAGTAAAATGCACTATTAAACTTCTAGGATAAGGCAAACAGAAACCCGATTAGATCATTTTATATTACGGTTAATATAAGAATTCAGCGTAATTCTGTGACATTTGTTCAACTTACGTAGCTCCTATTTCGGATAGCGTGCTGGGCTAGGCGGCAACTTAAAGCGCGTGGAATGGCGAGTAAAATGCACTATTAAACTTCTATGATAGGGCAATCAGAGACCCGATTAGATCATTTTATATTTTGGTTAATATAAGAATTCAGCGAAATTCTATCACATTTGTTCAATTTACGTCGCTCCTATTTCAGATAGCGTATCGGGCTAAGCGGCATCTTAAAGCGCGCGGAATGACAAGTAAAATGCACTATTAAACTTCTAGGGTAGGGCAAACAGAGACTCGATCAGATCATTTTATATTATGGTTAATTTATCAATTCAGCGAAATTCTATCACATTTGTTCAATTTACGTCGCTCCTATTTCAGATAGCTTATTGGGCTAAGCGGCACCGCAAAGCGCATGAATTGACGAGTAAAATGCACTATTGAACTTCTAGGATAAGGCAAACAGAGACCCGATTAGATCATTTTATATTACGGTTAATATAAGAATTCAGCGTAATTCTGTGACATTTGTTCAACTTACGTAGCTCCTATTTCAGATAGCGTACTGGGCTAGGCGGCAACATAAAGCGCGTGGAATGGCGAGTAAAATGCACTATTAAGCTTCTATGATAGGGCAATCAGAGACCCGCTTAGATCATTTTATATTTTGGTTAATATAAGAATTCAGCGAAATTCTATCACATTTGTTCAATTTACGTCGCTCCTATTTCAGATAGCGTATTGGGATAAGCGGCATCTCAAGGCGCATGAAATGGCGAGTAAAATGCACTACTAAACTTCTAGGGTAGGGCAATCAGAGACCCGATTATATCATTTTATATTATGGTTAATTTAAGAATTCAGCAAAATTCTAACACATTTGTTCAATTTACGTCCCTCCTATTTCAGATAGCGTACTCGGATAGGCGGCATCTTAAAGCGCGTGGAGTGGCGAGTAAAATGTACTATTAAACTTCTATGATAGGGCAATCAGAGACCCGGTTAGATCATTTTATATTTTGGTTAATATAAGAATTCAGCGAATTCTATCACATTTGTTTAATTTACGTCGCTCCTATTTCAGATAGCGTATTGGGCTAAGCGGCATCTCAAAGCGCATGAAATGGGGAGTAAAATGCACTATTAAACTTCTAGGGTAGGGCAATCAGAGACCCGATTAGATCATTTTATATTTTGGTTAATATAAGAATTCAGCGAAATTCTATCACATTTGTTCAATTTACGTCGCTCCTATTTCAGATAGCGTATTGGGCTAAGCGGCATCTCAAAGCGCATGAAATGGCGTGTAAAATGCACTATTAAACTTCTAGGATAAGGCAAACAGAGACCCGATTAGATCATTTTATATTACGGTTAACATAAGAATTCAGCGTTATTCTGTGACATTCGTTCAACTTACGTAGTTCCTATTTCAGATAGCGTACTGGGCTAGGCGGCAACTTAAAGCGCGTGGAATGGCGAGTAAAATGCACTATTAAACTTCTATGATAGGGCAATCAGAGACCCGATTATATCATTTTATATTTTGGTTACTATAAGAATCCAGCGAAATTTTATCACATTTGTTCAATTTACGTCGCTCCTATTTCAGATAGCGTATTAGGCTAAGCGGCATCTCAAAGCGCACGAAAGGGCGAGTAAAATGCACTATTAAACTTCTAGGGTAGGGCAATCAGAGACACGATAAGATCATTTTATATTTTGGTTAATATAAGAATTCAGCGAAATTCTATCACATTTGTTCTATTTACGTCGCTCCTATTTCAGATAGCGTTTTGGGCTAAGCGGCATCTCAAAGAGCATGGAATGGCGAGTGAAAGGCACTATTAAACTTACAGGGTAGGGCGAACAGAGACCCGAATAGAACATTTTATATTACGGTTAATATAAGAATTCAGCGTAATTCTATCACATTTGCTCAACTAACGTCGCTCCTATTTCAGATAGCGTACTGCGCTAGGCGGCATCTTAAAGCGCGTGGAAGGGCGAGTAAAATGCACTACTAAACTTCTATGATAGGGCAATCAGAGTTCCGAATAGATCATTTTATATTTTGTTTACTATAACATTTCAGTGAAATTCTATCACATTTGTTCAATTTACGTCGCTCCTATTTCAGATAGCGTATTGGGCTAAGCGGCATCTCAAAGCGCAGGAAATGGCGAGTAAATGCACTATTAAGCTTCTAGGGTTGGGCACATAGAGACCCGATTAGATCATTTTATATTATGGTTAATTTAAGAATTCAGCGAAATCCTATCACATTTGTTCATTTTACGTCGCTCCTATTTCAGATGGCGTATTGGGCTAAGCGGCATCTCAAAGCGCATGAAATGGCGAGTAAAATGCACTATTAAACTTCTAGGGCAGGGCGAACAGAGACCCGATTAGATCATTTTACATTAAGGTTAATATAAGTATTCAGGGAACTTCTATCACATTTGTTCAATTTACGTCGCTCCTATTTCAGACAGCTTATTGGGCTAAGCGGCATCTCAAAGCGCATGAAATGACGAGTAAAATGCTCTATTAAACTTCTAGGGTAGGGCAATCAGAGACCCGATTAGATCATTTTATATTATGGTTAATTTAAGAATTCAGCAAAATTCTATCACATTTGTTCAATTTACGTCGTTCCTATTTCAGATAGCATACCGGGCTAGGCGGCATCTTAAAGCGCATGAAATGGCGAGTAAAATGCACTATTAAACTTCTAGGGTAAGGCAAACAGAGACCCGATTAGATGATTTTATATTACGGTTAATATAAGAATTCAGCGAAATTCTATCACATTTGTTCAATTTACGTCGCTTGTATTTCAGATAGCGTATTGGGCTAAGCGGCATCTCAAAGCGCACGAAAGGGCGAGTAAAATGCACTACTAAACTTCTAGGGTAGGGCAAACAGAGACCCCATTAGATCATTTTATATTTTGGTTAATATAAGAATTCAGCGAAATTCTATCACATTTTTTCAATTTTCGTCGCTCCTATTTCAGATAGTGTACTGGGCTTGGCGGCATCTTAAAGCGCGTGGAAGGGCGAGTAAAATGCACTACTAAACTGCTATGATAGGGCAATCAGAGTCCCGTTTAGATCATTTTATATTTTCTTTAATATAAGATTTCAGGGAAATTCTATCACATTTGTTCAATTTACGTCGCTCCTATTTCAGATAGCTATGGGGTAAGCGGCATCTCAAAGCGCATGAAATGACGAGAGAAATGTACTATTAAACTTCTTGGGTAGGGCGAACAGAGACCCGATTACATCATTTTATATTATGGTTAATTTAAGAATTCAGCAAAATTCTATCACATTTGTTCAATTTACGTCGCTCCTATTTCAGATAGCGTATTGGGCTAAGCTGCATCTCAAAGCGCAAGAAATGGCTCGTAAAATGCACTATTAAACTTCTAGGGTAGGGCAATCAGAGACCAGATTATATCATTTTATATTATGGTTAATATAAGAATTCAGCAAAATTCTATCACATTTGTTCAATTTACGTCGTTCCTATTTCAGATAGCATACTGGGCTAGGCGGCATCTTAAAGCGCGTGGAATGGCGAGTAAAATGCACTATTAAACTTCTATGATAGGGCAATCAGAGACCCGATTAGATCATTTTATATTTTGGTTAATATAAGGATTCAGCGTAATTCTATCACATTTGTTCAATTTACGTCGCTCCTATTTCAGATAGCGTATTGGGCTAAGCGGCATCTCAAAGCGCATGAAATGGGGAGTAAAATGCACTATTAAACTTCTAGGGTAGGGCAATCAGAGACCCGATTAGATCATTTTATATTTTGGTTAATGTAAGAATTCAGCGAAATTCTATCACATTTGTTCAATTTACGTCGCTCCTATTTCAGATAGCGTATTGGGCTAGGCGGCATCTTAAAGCGCGTGGAAGGGCGAGTAAAATTCACTACTAAACTTCTATGGTAGGGCAATCAGAGTCCCGTTTAGATCATTTTATGTATTGTTTAATATAAGATTTCAGGGAAATTCTATCACATTTGTTCAATTTACGTCGCTCCTATTTCAGATAGCGTATTGGGCTAAGCGGCATCTCAAAGCGTATGAAATGACGAGAGAAATGAACTATTAAACTTCTTGGGTAGGGCGAACGGAGACCGTATTAGGTCATTTCATATTATGGTTAATTACAGAATTCAGCGAAATTCTATCACATTTGTTCAATTTACATCGCTCCTAATTCAAATAGCGTATTGGGCTAAGCGGCATCTCAATGCGCATGAAATGGCGAGTAAAATGCGCTATTAAACTTCTAGGATAAGGCAAACGGAGACCCGATTAGACCATTTTATATTACGGTTAATATAAGAATTCAGCGTTATTCTATCAAATTTGTTCAACTTACGTCGCTCCTATTTCAGATAGCGTACTCTGATAGGCGGCATCCTAAAGCGCGTGGAATGGCGAGTAAAATGCACTATTAAACTTCTAGGGTAAGGCAAACAGAGACCCGATTAGATGATTTTATATTGCGGTTAATATAAGATTTCAGGGAAATTCTATCACATTAGTTCAATTTACGTCGCTCCTATTTCAGATAGCGTACTCGGATAGGCGGCATCTTAAAGCGCGTGGAATGGTGAGTAAAATGCACTATTAAACTTCTAGGGTAGGGCAATCGGAGACCCGATTAGATCATTTTATATTATGGTTAATATAAGAATTCAGCGAAATTCTATCACATTTGTTTAATTTACGTCGCTCCTATTTCAGATAGCGTATTGGGCTAAGCGGCATCTCAAAGCGCATGAAATGGCGAGTAAAATGAACTATTAAACTTCTAGGGTAGGGCAATCAGACACCCGATTAGATCATTTTATATTTTGGTTAATATAAGAATCCAGCGAAATTCTATCACATTTGTTCAATTTACGTCGCTCCTATTTCAGATAGCGTATTGGGCTAAGCGGCATCTCAAAGCGCATGGAATGGCGAGTGAAATGCACTATTAAACTTCTAGGGTAGGGCGAACAGAGACCCGAATAGATCATTTTATATTACGGTTAATATAAGAATTCAGCGTAATTCTATCACATTTGTTCAACTAACGTCGCTCCTATTTCAGATAGCGCACTGCGCTAGGCGGCATCTTAAAGCGCGTGGAACGGCGAGTAAAATGCACTACTAAACTTCTATGATAGGGCAATCAGAGTTCCGAATAGATCATTTTATATTTTGTTTACTATAACATTTCAGGGAAATTCTATCACATTTGTTCAATTTACGTCGCTCCTATTTCAGATAGCGTATTGGGCTAAGCGGCATCCCAAAGCGCAAGAAATGGCGAGTAAAATGCACTATTAAACTTCTAGGGCAGGGCGAACAGAGACCCGATTAGATCATTTTACATTAAGGTTAATATAAGTATTCAGGGAACTTCTATCACATTTGTTCAATTTACGTCGCTCCTATTTCAGACAGCTTATTGGGCTAAGCGGCATCTCAAAGCGCATGAAATGACGAGTAAAATGCACTATTAAACTTCTAGGGTAGGGCAATCAGAGACCCGATTAGATCATTTTATATTATGGTTAATTTAAGAATTCAGCAAAATTCTATCACATTTGTTCAATTTACGTCGTTCCTATTTCAGATAGCATACTGGGCTAGGTGGCATCTTAAAGCGCATGAAATGGCGAGTAAAATGCACTATTAAACTTCTAGGGTAAGGCAAACAGAGACCCGATTAGATGATTTTATATTACGGTTAATATAAGAATTCAGCGAAGTTCTATCACATTTGTTCAATTTACGTCGCTCCTATTTCAGATAGCGTATTGGGCTAAGCGGCATCTCAAAGCGCACGAAAGGGCGAGTAAAATGCACTATTAAACTTCTAGGGTAGGGCAAACAGAGACCCCATTAGATCATTTTATATTTTGGTTAATATAAGAATTCAGCGAAATTCTATCACATTTTTTCAATTTTCGTCGCTCCTATTTCAGATATTGTACTGGGCTAGGCGGCATCTGAAAGCGCGTGGAAGGGCGAGTAAAATGCACTACTAAACTTCTATGATAGGGCAATCAGAGTCCCGTTTAGATCATTTTATATTTTCTTTAATATAAGATTTCAGGGAAATTCTATCACATTTGTTCATTTTACGTCGCTCCTATTTCAGATAGCTATTGGGCTAAGCGGCATCTCAAAGCGCATGAAATGACGAGTAATATGCACTATTAAACTTCTAGGGTAAGGCAAACAGAGACCCGATTAGATCATTTTATATTACGGTTAATATAAGAATTCAGCGAAATTCTATCACATTTGTTCAATTTACGTCGCTCCTATTTCAGATAGCGACTTGTGCTAAGCGTCATCTCAAAGCGCAAGAAATGGCGAGTAAAATGCACTATTAAACTTCTAGGATAAGGCAAACAGAAACCCGATTAGATCATTTTATATTACGGTTAATATAAGAATTCAGCGTAATTCTGTGACATTTGTTCAACTTACGTAGCTCCTATTTCGGATAGCGTGCTGGGCTAGGCGGCAACTTAAAGCGCGTGGAATGGCGAGTAAAATGCACTATTAAACTTCTATGATAGGGCAATCAGAGACCCGATTAGATCATTTTATATTTTGGTTAATATAAGAATTCAGCGAAATTCTATCACATTTGTTCAATTTACGTCGCTCCTATTTCAGATAGCGTATCGGGCTAAGCGGCATCTTAAAGCGCGCGGAATGACAAGTAAAATGCACTATTAAACTTCTAGGGTAGGGCAAACAGAGACTCGATCAGATCATTTTATATTATGGTTAATTTATCAATTCAGCGAAATTCTATCACATTTGTTCAATTTACGTCGCTCCTATTTCAGATAGCTTATTGGGCTAAGCGGCACCGCAAAGCGCATGAATTGACGAGTAAAATGCACTATTGATCTTCTAGGATAAGGCAAACAGAGACCCGATTAGATCATTTTATATTACGGTTAATATAAGAATTCAGCGTAATTCTGTGACATTTGTTCAACTTACGTAGCTCCTATTTCAGATAGCGTACTGGGCTAGGCGGCAACATAAAGCGCGTGGAATGGCGAGTAAAATGCACTATTAAGCTTCTATGATAGGGCAATCAGAGACCCGCTTAGATCATTTTATATTTTGGTTAATATAAGAATTCAGCGAAATTCTATCACATTTGTTCAATTTACGTCGCTCCTATTTCAGATAGCGTATTGGGATAAGCGGCATCTCAAGGCGCATGAAATGGCGAGTAAAATGCACTACTAAACTTCTAGGGTAGGGCAATCAGAGACCCGATTATATCATTTTATATTATGGTTAATTTAAGAATTCAGCAAAATTCTAACACATTTGTTCAATTTACGTCCCTCCTATTTCAGATAGCGTACTCGGATAGGCGGCATCTTAAAGCGCGTGGAGTGGCGAGTAAAATGTACTATTAAACTTCTATGATAGGGCAATCAGAGACCCGGTTAGATCATTTTATATTTTGGTTAATATAAGAATTCTGCGAAATTCTATCACATTTGTTTAATTTACGTCGCTCCTATTTCAGATAGCGTATTGGGCTAAGCGGCATCTCAAAACGCATGAAATGGGGAGTAAAATGCACTATTAAACTTCTAGGGTAGGGCAATCAGAGACCCGATTAGATCATTTTTATTTTGGTTAATATAAGAATTCAGCGAAATTCTATCACATTTGTTCAATTTACGTCGCTCCTATTTCAGATAGCGTATTGGGCTAAGCGGCATCTCAAAGCGCATGAAATGGCGTGTAAAATGCACTATTAAACTTCTAGGATAAGGCAAACAGAGACCCGATTAGATCATTTTATATTACGGTTAACATAAGAATTCAGCGTTATTCTGTGACATTCGTTCAACTTACGTAGTTCCTATTTCAGATAGCGTACTGGGCTAGGCGGCAACTTAAAGCGCGTGGAATGGCGAGTAAAATGCACTATTAAACTTCTATGATAGGGCAATCAGAGACCCGATTATATCATTTTATATTTTGGTTACTATAAGAATCCAGCGAAATTTTATCACATTTGTTCAATTTACGTCGCTCCTATTTCAGATAGCGTATTAGGCTAAGCGGCATCTCAAAGCGCACGAAAGGGCGAGTAAAATGCACTATTAAACTTCTAGGGTAGGGCAATCAGAGACACGATAAGATCATTTTATATTTTGGTTAATATAAGAATTCAGCGAAATTCTATCACATTTGTTCTATTTACGTCGCTCCTATTTCAGATAGCGTCTTGGGCTAAGCGGCATCTCAAAGAGCATGGAATGGCGAGTGAAAGGCACTATTAAACTTATAGGGTAGGGCGAACAGAGACCCGAATAGATCATTTTATATTACGGTTAATATAAGAATTCAGCGTAATTCTATCACACTTGCTCAACTAACGTCGCTCCTATTTCAGATAGCGTACTGCGCTAGGCGGCATCTTAAAGCGCGTGGAAGGGCGAGTAAAATGCACTACTAAACTTCTATGATAGGGCAATCAGAGTTCCGAATAGATCATTTTATATTTTGTTTACTATAACATTTCAGTGAAATTCTATCACATTTGTTCAATTTACGTCGCTCCTATTTCAGATAGCGTATTGGGCTAGGCGGCATCTTAAAGCGCATGAAATGGGGAGTAAAATGCACTATTAAACTTCTAGGGTAGGGCAATCAGAGACCCGATTAGATCATTTTATATTTTGGTTAATGTAAGAATTCGGCGAAATTCTATCACATTTGTTCAATTTACGTCGCTCCTGTTTCAGATAGGGTATTGGGCTAGGCGGCATCTTAAAGCGCGTGGAAGGGCGAGTAAAATTCACTACTAAACTTCTATGGTAGGGCAATCAGAGTCCCGTTTAGATCATTTTATGTATTGTTTAATATAAGATTTCAGGGAAATTCTATCACATTTGTTCAATTTACGTCGCTCCTATTTCAGATAGCGTATTGGGCTAAGCGGCATCTCAAAGCGTATGAAATGACGAGAGAAATGAACTATTAAACTTCTTGGGTAGGGCGAACGGAGACCGTATTAGGTCATTTCATATTATGGTTAATTACAGAATTCAGCGAAATTCTATCACATTTGTTCAATTTACATCGCTCCTAATTCAGATAGCGTATTGGGCTAAGCGGCATCTCAAAGCGCGTGGAATGGAGAGTAAAATGCACTATTAAACTTCTAGGGTAGGGCAATCAGAGACCCGATTAGATCATTTTATATTATGGTTAATATAAGAATTCAGCGAAATTCTATCACATTTGTTTAATTTACGTCGCTCCTATTTCAGATAGCGTATTGGGCTAAGCGGCATCTCAAAGCGCATGAAATGGCGAGTAAAATGAACTATTAAACTTCTAGGGTAGGGCATTCAGACACCCGATTAGATCATTTTATATTTGGTTAATATAAGAATCCAGCGAAATTCTATCACATTTGTTCAATTTACGTCGCTCCTATTTCAGATAGCGTATTGGGCTAAGCGGCATCTCAAAGCGCATGGAATGGCGAGTGAAATGCACTATTAAACTTCTAGGGTAGGGCGAACAGAGACCCGAATAGATCATTTTATATTATGGTTAATTTAAGAATTCAGCAAAATTCTATCACATTCGTTCAATTTACGTCGTTCCTATTTCAGATAGCATACTGGGCTAGGCGGCATCTTAAAGCGCATGAAATGGCGAGTAAAATGCACTATTAAACTTCTAGTGTAACGCAAACAGAGACCCGATTAGATGATTTTATATTACGGTTAATATAAGAATTCAGCGAAATTCTATCACATTTGTTCAATTTACGTCGCTCCTATTTCAGATAGCGTGTTGGGCTAAGCGGCATCTCAAAGCGCACGAAAGGGCGAGTAAAATGCACTATTAAACTTCTAGGGTAGGGCAAACAGAGACCCCATTAGATCATTTTATATTTTGGTTAATATAAGAATTCAGCGAAATTCTATCACATTTTTTCAATTTTCGTCGCTCCTATTTCAGATAGCTATTGGGCTAAGCGGCATCTCAAAGCGCATGAAATGACGAGAGAAATGTACTATTAAACTTCTTGGGTAGGGCGAACAGAGACCCGATTACATCATTATATATTATGGTTAATTTAAGAATTCAGCAAAATTCTATCACATTTGTTCAATTTACGTCGCTCCTATTTCAGATAGCGTATTGGGCTAAGCTGCATCTCAAAGCGCAAGAAATGGCTCGTAAAATGCACTATTAAACTTCTAGGGTAGGGCAATCAGAGACCAGAATAGATCATTTTATATTATGGTTAATATAAGAATTCAGCAAAATTCTATCACATTTGTTCAATTTAAGTCGTTCCTATTGCAGATAGCATACTGGGCTAGGCGGCATCTTAAAGCGCGTGGAATGGCGAGTAAAATGCACTATTAAACTTCTATGATAGGGCAATCAGAGACCCGATTAGATCATTTTATATTTTGGTTAATATAAGGATTCAGCGTAATTCTATCACATTTGTTCAATTTACGTCGCTCCTATTTCAGATAGCGTATTGGGCTAAGCGGCATCTCAAAGCGCATGAAATGGGGAGTAAAATGCACTATTAAACTTCTAGGGTAGGGCAATCAGAGACCCGATTAGATCATTTTATATTTTGGTTAATGTAAGAATTCGGCGAAATTCTATCACATTTGTTCAATTTACGTCGCTCCTGTTTCAGATAGGGTATTGGGCTAGGCGGCATCTTAAAGCGCGTGGAAGGGCGAGTAAAATTCACTACTAAACTTCTATGGTAGGGCAATCAGAGTCCCGTTTAGATCATTTTATGTATTGTTTAATATAAGATTTCAGGGAAATTCTATCACATTTGTTCAATTTACGTCGCTCCTATTTCAGATAGCGTATTGGGCTAAGCGGCATCTCAAAGCGTATGAAATGACGAGAGAAATGAACTATTAAACTTCTTGGGTAGGGCGAACGGAGACCGTATTAGGTCATTTCATATTATGGTTAATTACAGAATTCAGCGAAATTCTATCACATTTGTTCAATTTACATCGCTCCTAATTCAGATAGCGTATTGGGCTAAGCGGCATCTCAAAGCGCGTGGAATGGAGAGTAAAATGCACTATTAAACTTCTAGGGTAGGGCAATCAGAGACCCGATTAGATCATTTTATATTATGGTTAATATAAGAATTCAGCGAAATTCTATCACATTTGTTTAATTTACGTCGCTCCTATTTCAGATAGCGTATTGGGCTAAGCGGCATCTCAAAGCGCATGAAATGGCGAGTAAAATGAACTATTAAACTTCTAGGGTAGGGCAATCAGACACCCGATTAGATCATTTTATATTTTGGTTAATATAAGAATCCAGCGAAATTCTATCACATTTGTTCAATTTACGTCGCTCCTATTTCAGATAGCGTATTGGGCTAAGCGGCATCTCAAAGCGCATGGAATGGCGAGTGAAATGCACTATTAAACTTCTAGGGTAGGGCGAACAGAGACCCGAATAGATCATTTTATATTACGGTTAATATAAGAATTCAGCGTAATTCTATCACATTTGTTCAACTAACGTCGCTCCTATTTCAGATAGCGTACTGCGCTAGGCGGCATCTTAAAGCGCGTGGAACGGCGAGTAAAATGCACTACTAAACTTCTATGATAGGGCAATCAGAGTTCCGAATAGATCATTTTATATTTTGTTTACTATAACATTTCAGGGAAATTCTATCACATTTGTTCAATTTACGTCGCTCCTATTTCAGATAGCGTATTGGGCTAAGCGGCATCCCAAAGCGCAAGAAATGGCGAGTAAAATGCACTATTAAACTTCTAGGGCAGGGCGAACAGAGACCCGATTAGATCATTTTACATTAAGGTTAATATAAGTATTCAGGGAACTTCTATCACATTTGTTCAATTTACGTCGCTCCTATTTCAGACAGCTTATTGGGCTAAGCGGCATCTCAAAGCGCATGAAATGACGAGTAAAATGCACTATTAAACTTCTAGGGTAGGGCAATCAGAGACCCGATTAGATCATTTTATATTATGGTTAATTTAAGAATTCAGCAAAATTCTATCACATTTGTTCAATTTACGTCGTTCCTATTTCAGATAGCATACTGGGCTAGGCGGCATCTTAAAGCGCATGAAATGGCGAGTAAAATGCACTATTAAACTTCTAGGGTAAGGCAAACAGAGACCCGATTAGATGATTTTATATTACGGTTAATATAAGAATTCAGCGAAATTCTATCACATTTGTTCAATTTACGTCGCTCCTATTTCAGATAGCGTATTGGGCTAAGCGGCATCTCAAAGCGCACGAAAGGGCGAGTAAAATGCACTATTAAACTTCTAGGGTAGGGCAAACAGAGACCCCCATTAGATCATTTTATATTTTGGTTAATATAAGAATTCAGCGAAATTCTATCACATTTTTTCAATTTTCGTCGCTCCTATTTCAGATATTGTACTGGGCTAGGCGGCATCTTAAAGCGCGTGGAAGGGCGAGTAAAATGCACTACTAAACTTCTATGATAGGGCAATCAGAGTCCCGTTTAGATCATTTTATATTTTCTTTAATATAAGATTTCAGGGAAATTCTATCACATTTGTTCAATTTACGTCGCTCCTATTTCAGATAGCGTATTGGGCTAAGCTGCATCTCAAAGCGCAAGAAATGGCTCGTAAAATGCACTATTAAACATCTAGGGTAGGGCAATCAGAGACCAGATTAGATCGTTTTATATTATGGTTAATTTAAGAATTCAGAAAAATTCTATCACATTTGTTCAATTTACGTCGTTCCTATTTCAGATAGCATACTGGGCTATGCGGCATCTTAAAGCGCGTGGAATGGCGAGTAAAATGCACTATTAAACTTCTATGATAGGGCAATCAGAGACCCGATTAGATCATTTTATATTTTGGTTAATATAAGGATTCAGCGTAATTCTATCACATTTGTTCAATTTACGTCGCTCCTATTTCAGATAGCGTATTGGGCTAAGCGGCATCTCAAAGCGCATGAAATGGCGAGTAAAATGCACTATTAAACTTCTAGGGTAAGGCAAACAGAGACCCGATTAGATCATTTTATATTACTGTTAATATAAGAATTCAGCGTAATTCTATCACATTTGTTCAACATGCATCGCTCCTATTTCAGATAGTGTACTGGGCTAGGCGGCATCTTAAAGCGCGTGGTAGGGCGAGTAAAATGCACTACTAAACTTCTATGGTAGGGCATTCAGAGTCCCGTTTAGATCATTTTATGTATTGTTTAATATAAGATTTCAGGGAAATTCTATCACATTCGTTCAATTTACGTCGCTCCTATTTCAGATAGCGTATTGGGCTAAGCGGCACCTCAAAGCGTATGAAATGACGAGAGAAATGCACTATTAAACTTCTTGGGTAGGGCGAACAGAGACCGGATTAGGTCATTTCATATTATGGTTAATTACAGAATTCAGCGAAATTCTATCACATTTGTTCAATTTACATCGCTCCTAATTCAAATAGCGTATTGGGCTAAGCGGCATCTCAATGCGCATGAAATGGCGAGTAAAATGCACTATTAAACTTCTAGGATAAGGCAACCGGAGACCCGATTAGACCATTTTATATTACGGTTAATATAAGAATTCAGCGTAATTCTATCACATTTGTTCAACTAACGTCGCTCCTATTTCAGATAGCGTACTGCGCTAGGCGGCATCTTAAAGCGCGTGGAACGGCGAGTAAAATGCACTACTAAACTTCTATGATAGGGCAATCAGAGTTCCGAATAGATCATTTTATATTTTGTTTACTATAACATTTCAGGGAAATTCTATCACATTTGTTCAATTTACGTCGCTCCTATTTCAGATAGCGTATTGGGCTAAGCGGCATCCCAAAGCGCAAGAAATGGCGAGTAAAATGCACTATTAAACTTCTAGGGCAGGGCGAACAGAGACCCGATTAGATCATTTTACATTAAGGTTAATATAAGTATTCAGGGAACTTCTATCACATTTGTTCAATTTACGTCGCTCCTATTTCAGACAGCTTATTGGGATAAGCGGCATCTCAAAACGCATGAAATGACGAGTAAAATGCACTATTAAACTTCTAGGGTAGGGCAATCAGAGACCCGATTAGATCATTTTATATTATGGTTAATTTAAGAATTCAGCAAAATTCTATCACATTTGTTCAATTTACGTCGTTCCTATTTCAGATAGCATACTGGGCTAGGCGGCATCTTAAAGCGCATGAAATGGCGAGTAAAATGCACTATTAAACTTCTAGGGTAAGGCAAACAGAGACCCGATTAGATGATTTTATATTACGGTTAATATAAGAATTCAGCGAAATTCTATCACATTTGTTCAATTTACGTCGCTCCTATTTCAGATAGCGTATTGGGCTAAGCGGCATCTCAAAGCGCACGAAAGGGCGAGTAAAATGCACTATTAAACTTCTAGGGTAGGGCAAACAGAGACCCCATTAGATCATTTTATATTTTGGTTAATATAAGAATTCAGCGAAATTCTATCACATTTTTTCAATTTTCGTCGCTCCTATTTCAGATATTGTACTGGGCTAGGCGGCATCTTAAAGCGCGTGGAAGGGCGAGTAAAATGCACTACTAAACTTCTATGATAGGGCAATCAGAGTCCCGTTTAGATCATTTTATATTTTCTTTAATATAAGATTTCAGGGAAATTCTATCACATTTGTTCAATTTACGTCGCTCCTATTTCAGATAGCGTATTGGGCTAAGCTGCATCTCAAAGCGCAAGAAATGGCTCGTAAAATGCACTATTAAACATCTAGGGTAGGGCAATCAGAGACCAGATTAGATCGTTTTATATTATGGTTAATTTAAGAATTCAGAAAAATTCTATCACATTTGTTCAATTTACGTCGTTCCTATTTCAGATAGCATACTGGGCTATGCGGCATCTTAAAGCGCGTGGAATGGCGAGTAAAATGCACTATTAAACTTCTATGATAGGGCAATCAGAGACCCGATTAGATCATTTTATATTTTGGTTAATATAAGGATTCAGCGTAATTCTATCACATTTGTTCAATTTACGTTGCTCCTATTTCAGATAGCGTATTGGGCTAAGCGGCATCTCAAAGCGCATGAAATGGCGAGTAAAATGCACTATTAAACTTCTAGGGTAAGGCAAACAGAGACCCGATTAGATCATTTTATATTACTGTTAATATAAGAATTCAGCGTAATTCTATCACATTTGTTCAACATGCATCGCTCCTATTTCAGATAGTGTACTGGGCTAGGCGGCATCTTAAAGCGCGTGGTAGGGCGAGTAAAATGCACTACTAAACTTCTATGGTAGGGCATTCAGAGTCCCGTTTAGATCATTTTATGTATTGTTTAATATAAGATTTCAGGGAAATTCTATCACATTCGTTCAATTTACGTCGCTCCTATTTCAGATAGCGTATTGGGCTAAGCGGCACCTCAAAGCGTATGAAATGACGAGAGAAATGCACTATTAAACTTCTTGGGTAGGGCGAACAGAGACCGGATTAGGTCATTTCATATTATGGTTAATTACAGAATTCAGCGAAATTCTATCACATTTGTTCAATTTACATCGCTCCTAATTCAAATAGCGTATTGGGCTAAGCGGCATCTCAATGCGCATGAAATGGCGAGTAAAATGCACTATTAAACTTCTAGGATAAGGCAACCGGAGACCCGATTAGACCATTTTATATTACGGTTAATATAAGAATTCAGCGTTATTCTATCACATTTGTTCAACTTACGTCGCTCCTATTTCAGATAGCGTACTCTGATAGGCGGCATTCTAAAGCGCGTGGAATGGCGAGTAAAATGCACTATTAAACTTCTAGGGTAGGGCAATCAGACACCCGATTAGATCATTTTATATTTTGGTTAATATAAGAATCCAGCGAAATTCTATCACATTTATTCAATTTACGTCGCTCCTATTTCAGATAGCGTATTGGGCTAAGCGGCATCTCAAAGAGCAAGAAATGGCGAGTAAAATGCACTATTAAGCTTCTAGGGCTGGGCACATAGAGATCCGATTAGATCATTTTATATTATGGTTAATTTAAGAATTCAGCGAAATCGTATCACATTTGTTCATTTTACGTCGCTCCTATTTCAGATAGCGTATTGGGCTAGGCGGCATTTCAAAGCGCATGAAATGGCGAGTAAAATGCACTATTAAACTTCTAGGGCAGGGCGAACAGAGACCCGATTAGATCATTTTACATTAAGGTTAATATATGTATTCAGCGAAATTCTATCACATTTGTTCAATTTACGTCGCTCCTATTTCAGACAGCTTATTGGGCTAAGCGGCATCTTAAAGCGCGTGGAAGGGCGAGTAAAATTCACTTCTAAACTTCTATGGTAGGGCGAACAAAGACCCGATTAGATCATTTTACATTAAGGTTAATATAAGAATTCAGTGAGATTCTCTCACATTTGTTCAATTTACGTCGCTGATATTTCAGATAGCGTATTGGGCTAAGCGGCATCTCAAAGCGCAAGAAATGTCGAGTAAAATGCACTATTAAACTGCTAGGGTAGGGCAAACAGAGACCCGTTTAGATCATTTTATATTATGGTTAATTTAAGAATTCAGCAAAATTCTATCACATTTGTTCAGTTTACGTCGTTCCTATTGCAGATAGCGTATTGTGCTAAGCGGCATCTTAAAGCGCATGAAATGGCGAGTAAAATGCACTATTAAACTTCTAGGGTAAGGAATCAGAGACCCGATTAGATCATTTTATATTATGGTTAATTTAAGGATTCAGCAAAATTCTATCACATTTGTTCAATTTACGTCGTTCCTATTTCAGATAGCATACTGGGCTAGGCGGCATCTTAAAGCGCGCGGAATGGCGAGTAAAATGCACTATTAAACTTCTATGATAGGGCAATCAGAGACCCGATTAGATCATTTTATATTTTGGTTAATATAAGAATTTAGCGAAATTCTATCACATTTGTTCAACTTACGTCGCTCCTATTTCAGATAGCGTACTGGGTTAGGCGGCATCTTAAAGCGCGTGGAACGGCGAGAAAATGCACTATTAAACATCTATGATAGGGCAATCAGAGACCCGATTAAATCATTTTATATTTTGGTTAATATAAGAATTCAGCGAAATTCTATCACATTTGTTTAGTTTACGTCGCTCCTATTTCAGATAGCGTATTGGGCTAAGCGGCATCTCAAAGCGCATGAAATGGCGAGTAAAATGCACTATTAAACTTCTAGGGTAGGGCAATCAGAGACCCGATTAGATCATTTTATATTTTGGTTAATATAAGAATTCAGCGAAATTCTATCACGTTTGTTCAATTTACGTCGCTCCTATTTCAGATAGCGTATTGGGCTAAGCGGCATCTCAAAGCGCATGAAATGGCGAGTAAAATGCACTATTAAACTTCTAGGATAACGCAAACAGCGACACGATTAGATCATTTTATATTACGGTTAATATAAGAATTCAGCGAAATTCTATCACATTTGTTCAATTTACGTCGCTCCTATTTCAGATAGCGTATTGGTCTATGCTGCATCTCAAAACGCATGAAATGGCGAGGAAAATGCACTAGTAAACTTCTAGGGTAGTGCGAACAAAGACCCGATTAGATCATTTTACATTAAGGTTAATATAAGTATTCAGGGAACTTCTATCACATTTGTTCAATTTACGTCGCTCCTATTTCAGATAGCTTATTGGGCTAAGCGGCATCTCAAAGCGCATGAAATGACGAGTGAAATGCACTATTAATCTTCTAGGGTAGGGCGAACAGAGACCCGTTTAGTTCATTTTATATTATGGCTAATTTAAGAATTCAGCGAAATTCTATCACATTTGTTCCATTTACGTCGCTCCTATTTCAGATAGCGTATTGGGCAAAGCGGCATCTCAAAGCGCGTGGAATGGCAAGTAAAATGCACTATTAAACTTCTAGGGTAGGGCAAACAGAGACCCGATTAGATCATTTTATATTATGGCTAATTTATCAATTCAGCGAAATTCTATCACATTTGTTCAATTTACGTCACTCCTATTTCAGATAGCGTATTGGGCTAAGCGGCATCTCAAAGCGCAAGAAATGGCGAGTAAAATGCACTATTAAACTTCTAGGGTAGGGCAAACAGAGACCAGTTTAGATCATTTTATATTATGGTTACTTTAAGAATTCAGCGAAATTCTATCGCATTTGTTCAATTTACGTCGATCCTATTGCAGATAGCGTATTGGGCTAAGCGGCATCTCAAAGCGCATGAAATGGCGGGTAAAATGCACTATTCAACTTCTAGGGTAATGCACACAGAGACCCGATTAGATCATTTTATATTACGGTTAATATAAGAATTCAGCGTAATTCTGTCACATTTGATCAAGTTACGTAGCTCCTATTTCAGATAGCGTACTGGGCTAGGCGGCAACTTAAAGCGCGTGGAATGTCGAGCAAAATGCACGATTAAACTTCTATGATAGGACAATCAGAGACCCGATTAGATTATTTCATATTTTGGTTAATATAAGAATTCAGCGAAATTCTATCACATTTGTTCAATTTACGTCGCTCCTATTTCAGATAGCTTATTGGGCTAGGCGGCATCTTAAAGCGCGTGGAATGTTGAGTGAAATGCACTATTAAACTTCTATGATAGGGCAATCAGAGACCCGATTAGATCATTTTATATTGCGGTTAATATAAGAATTCAGCGTAATTCTGTCACACTTGTTCAACATACGTAGCTCCTATTTCAGATAGCGTACTGGTATAGGCGGCAACTTAAAGCGCGTGGAATGGCGAGTAAAATGCACTATTAAACTTCTATGATAGAGCAATCAGAGACCCGATTAGATCATTTTATATATCGGTTAATATAAGAATTCAGCGAAATTCTATCACATTTGTTCAATTTACGTCGCTCCTATTTAAGATAGCGTATTGGGCTAATCGGCATCTCAAAGCGCATGAAATGGCGAGTAAAATGCACTTTTAAACTCCTATGATAGGGCAATCAGAGACCCGATTAGATCATTTCATATTATGGTTTATTTAAGAATTCAAAAAAATTCTATCACATTCGTTCAATTTACGTGGCTCCTATTTCAGATAGCTTATTGGGCTCAGCGGCATCTCAAAGCGCATGAAATGACGAGTGGAATGCACTATTAATCTTCTAGGGTAGGGCGAACAGAGACCCGATTAGATCATTTTACATTAAGGTTAATATAAGAATTCAGCGAAATTCTATCACATTTGTTCAATTTACGTCGCTCCTATTTCAGATAGCGTACTGGGCTAGGCGGCTTCTTAAAGCGCGTGGAATGGCGAGTAAAATGCACTCTTAAACTTCTAGGGTAGGGCAATCAGAGACCCGATTAGATCATTTTATATTGTGGTTAATTTAAGAATTCAGCAAAATTCTATCACATTCGTTCAACTTACGTCGCTCCTATTTCAGATAGCGTACTGGGTTAGGCGGCATCTTAAAGCGCGTGGAACGGCGAGAAAATGCACTATTAAACATCTATGATAGGGCAATCAGAGACCCGATTAAATCATTTTATATTTTGGATAATATAAGAATTCAGCGAAATTCAACCACATTTGTTCAAGTTTCGTCGCTCCTATTTCAGATAGCTTATTGGGCTAGGCGGCATCTCAAAGCGCATGAAATGACGAGTGAAATGCACTATTAAACTTCTAGGGTAGGGCGAACAAAGACCCGATTAGATCATTTTACATTAAGGTTAATATAAGAATTCAGCGAAATTCTATCACATTTGTTCAATTTACGTCGCTCCTATTTCAGATAGCGCATTGGGCTAAGCTGCAGCGCAAAGCGCAAGAAATGGCGAGTAAAATGCACTATTAAACTTCCAGGGTAGGGCAAACAGAGACCCGATTAGATCATTTTATATTATGGTTAATTTAACAATTCAGCGAAATTCTATCACATTTGTTCAATTTACGTCACTCCTATTTCAGATAGCGTATTGGGCTAAGCGGCATCTCAAAGCGCATGAAATGACGAGTGAAATGCACTATTAATCTTCTAGGGTAGGGCGAACAGAGACCCGATTAGATCATTTTACATTACGGTTAATATAAGAATTCAGCGAGATTCTCTCACATTTGTTCAATTTACGTCGCTGATATTTCAGATAGCGTATTGGGCTAAGCGGCATCTCAAAGCGCAAGAAATGGCGAGTAAAATGCACTATTAAACTTCTAGGATAAGGCAAACAGAGACCCGATTAGATCATTCTATATTACGGTTAATATAAGAATTCAGCGTAATTCTGTCACATTTGATCAAGTTACGTAGCTCCTATTTCAGATAGCGTACTGGGCTAGGCGGCAACTTAAAGCGCGTGGAATGGCGAGTAAAATGCACGATTAAACTTCTATGATAGGACAATCAGAGACGCGATTAGATTATTTCATATTTTGGTTAATATAAGAATTCAGCGAAATTCTATCACATTTGTTCAATTTACGTCGCTCCTATTTCAGATAGCTTATTGGGCTAAGCGGCATCTCAAAGCGCATGAAATGACGAGTGAAATGCACTATTAAACTTCTAGGGTTGGGCGAACAAAGACCCGATTAGATCATTTTACATTAAGGTTAATATAAGAATTCAGCGAAATTCTATCACATTTGTTCAATTTACGTCGCTCCTATTTCAGATAGCGAATTGGGCTAACCGGCATCTCAAAGCGCAAGAAATGACGAGTAAAATGCACTATTAAACTTCTAGGGTAGGGCAAACAGAGACCCGATTAGATCATTTTATATTATGGTTAACTTAAGAATTCAGCAAAATTTTATCACATTTGTTCAATTTACGTCGCTCCTATTTCAGATAGCGTACTGGGCTAGGCGGCATCTTAAAGCGCGTGGAATGGCGAGTAAAATGCTCTATTAAACGTCTATGTTAGGGCAATCAGAGACCCGATTAGATCATTTTATATTACGGTTAATATAAGAATTCAGCGTAATTCTGTCACACTTGTTCAACTTACGTAGCTCCTATTTCAGATAGCGTACTGGGCTAGGCGGCAACATAAAGCGCGTGGAATGGCGAGTAAAATGCACTATTAAACTTCTATGATAGGGCAATCAGAGACCCGATTAGATCATTTTATATTTTGGTTAACATAAGAATTTAGCGAAACTCTATCACGTTTGTTCAATTTACGTCGCTCCTATGTCAGATAGCGTATTGGGCTAAGCGGCATCTCAAAGCGCATGAAATGGCGAGTAAAATGCACTATTAAACTTCTAGGGTAGGGCGAACAGAGACCCGATTAGATCATTTTACATTTTGGTTAATATAAGAATTCAGCGAAATTCTATCACATTTGTTTAGTTTACGTCGCTCCTATTTAAGATAGCGTATTGGGATAAGCGGCATCTCAAAGCGCATGAAATGGCGAGTAAAATGCACTATTAAACTTCTAGGATAAGGCAAACAGAGACCCGATTAGATCATTTTATATTGCCGTTAATATAAGAATTCAGCGTAACTCTGTCACATTTGTTCAAGTTACGTAGCTCCTATTTCAGATAGCGTACTGGGCTAGGCGGCAACTTAAAGCGCGTGGAATGGCGAGTAAAATGCACTATTAAACTTCTATGATAGGGCAATCAGAGACCCGACTAGATCATTTTATATTTTGGTTAATATAAGAATTCAGCGAAATTCTATCACATTTGTTCAATTTACGTCGCTCCTATTTCAGATAGCTTATAGGGCTAAGCGGCATCGCAGAGCGCATGAAATGACGAGTGAAATGCACTATTAAACTTCTAGGGTAGGGCAAACAGAGACCCGATTAGATCATTTTATATTATGTTTAATTTAAGAATTCAGCAAAATTCTATCACATTTGTTCAATTTACGTCGCTCCTATTTCAGATAGCGTACTTGGGCTAGGCGGCATCTTAAAGCGCGTGGAATGGCGAGTAAAATGCACTATTAAACTTCTATGATAGGGCAATCAGAAAGCCGATTAGATCATTTTATATTACGGTTAATATAAGAATTCAGCGTAATTCTGTCACACTTGTTCAACTTACGTAGTTCCTATTTCAGATAGCGTACTGGGCTAGGCGGCATCTTAAAGCGCGTGGAATGGCGAGTAAAATGCACTATTAAACTTCTATGATAGGGCAATCAGAGAGCCGATTAGATCATTTTATATTTTGGTTAATATAAGAATTCAGCGAAATTCTATCACATTTGTTCAATTT
>CAKAJE020000033.1:0-48630 GCA_916610135.2 Macropis europaea | reverse complement strand
ATGAAATGGCGAGTAGAATGCAATATTAAGCTTCTAGAGTAGGGAAAACAGATACCCGATTAGATCATTTTATATTTTCGTTAATATAAGAATTCAGCGAAATTCTATCACATTTGTTCAATTTACGTCGCTCCTATTTCAGATAGCGTATTGGGCAAAGCAGCATCTGAAGGCGCATGAAATGGCGAGTAAAATGCACTATTAAACTTCTAGGGTAGGGCAAACAGAGACCCGATTAAATCATTTTATATTATGGGTTAATTTAAGATGTCAGCAAAATTTATCACATTTGTTCAATTTACGTCGCTCCTATTTCAGATAGCGTATTGGGCTAAGCGGCACCTCAAAGCGCATGAAATGGCGAGTAAAATGCACTACTAAACTTCTAGGATAAGGCAAACAGAGACCCGATTAGATCATTTTATATTTTGGTTAATATAAGAATTCAGCGAAATTCTATCACATTTGTTCAACTTACGTCGCTCCTATTTCAGATAGCGTATTGCGATAAGCGGCATCTCAAAGCGCATGAAATGGCGAGTAAAATGCACAATTAAACTACTAGGGTAGGGCAAACAGAGACCCGATTAGATCATTTTATATTGTGGTTAATATAAGAATTCAGCGTAATTCTATCACATTTGTTCAACTTACGTCGCTCCTATTTCAGGTAGCGTACTGGGCTAGGCGGCATCTTAAAGCGCGTGGAATGGCGAGTAAAATGCACTATTAAACTTCTAGGATAAGGCAAACAGAGACCCGATTAGATCATTTTATATTACGGTTAATATAAGAATTAGGCGTAATTCTATCACATTTGTTCAATTTACGTCGCTGCTATTCCAGATAGCTTATTGTGCTTAGCGGCATCTCAAAGCGCATGAAATGACGAGTGAAATGCACTATTAAACTTCTAGGATAAGGCAACAGAGACCCGATTAGATCATTTTATATTTTGGTTAATATAAGAATTCAGCGAAATTCTATCACATTTGTTCAATTTACGTCGCTCCTATTACAGATAGCTTATTGTGCTTAGCGGCATCTCAAAGAGCAAGAAATGACGAGTGAAATGCACTGTTAAAACTTCTAGGGTAGGGCAAACAGAGACCCGAATAGATCATTTTATATTATGGTTAATTTAAGAGTTCAGCGGAATTCTATCACATTTGTTCAATTTACGTCGCTCCTATTTCAGATAGCGTATTGGGCTAAGCGGCATCTCAAAGCGCATAAAATGGCGAGTGAAGTGCACTATTAAACTTCTAGGGTAAGGGAAAGAGAGACCCGGTTAGATCATTTTATATTACGGTTAATATAAGAATTCGGCGTAATTCTATCACATTTGTTCAATTTACGTCGCTATTACAGATAGCTTATTGTGCTTAGCGGCATCTCAAAGCGCATGAAATGACGAGTGAAATGCACTATTAGACTTCTATGGTAGGGCGAACAGAGACCCGATTAGATCATTTTACATTAAGGTTAATATAAGAATTCAGGGATATTCTATTACATTTGTTCAATTTACGTCGCTCCTATTCCAGATAGCGTATTGGGCTATGCGGCACCTTGAAGCACATGAAATGGCGAGTAAAATGCACTATTAAACTTCTATGATAGGGCAAACAGAGACCCGATTAGATCATTTTACATTATGGTTCATAAAAGAATTCAGCGAAATTCTATCACAATTTTTCAACTTACGTCGCTCCTATTTCAGATAGCGTATTGGGCTAAGCGGCAGCTCAAAGCGCATGAAATGGCGAGTAAAATGCAATATTCAGCTTCTAGGGTAGGGCAAACAGATACCCGATTAGATCATTTTATATTATGGTTAATTTAAGAATTCAGCAAAATTCTATCACATTTGTTCAATTTACGTCGCTCCTATTTCAGATAGCGTATTGGGCTAAGCGGCATCTCAAAGCGCATGAAATGGCGAGTGAAATGCACTATTAGACTTCTATGGTAGGGCGAACAGAGACCCGATTAGATCATTTTACATTAAGGTTAATATAAGAATTCAGGGATATTCTATCACATTTCATCAATTTACGTCGCTCCTATTCCAGATAGCGTATTGTGCTAAGCGGCATCTCAAAGCGCATGAAATGGTGAGTAAAATGCACTATTAAACTTCTAGGATAAGGCAAACAGAGACCCGATTAGATCATTTTATATTACGGTAAATATAAGAATTTGGCGTAATTCTATCACATTTGTTCAATTTACGTCGCTGCTATTCCAGATAGCTTATTGTGCTTAGCGGCATCTCAAAGCGCATGAAATGACGAGTGAAATGCACTATTAAACTTCTAGGATAATGCAAACAGAGAACGATTAGATCATTTTATATTTTGGTTAATATAAGAATTCAGCGAAATTCTATCACATTTGTTTAATTTACGTCGCTCATATTTCAGATAGCGAACTGGGCTATGCGGCATCTTAAAGCGCGTGGAATGGCGAGTCAAATGCCACTATTAAACTTCTATGCTAGGGCAATCAGAGACCCGATTAGATCATTTTATATTTTGTTTAATATAAGATTTCAGGGAAATTCTATCGCATTTGTTCAATTTACTTCGCTCCTATTTCAGATAGCGTATTGGGCTAAGCGGCATCTCAAAGCGCATGAAATGGAGAATAAAATGAACTGTTAAACTTCTAGGCTTGGGAGAACAGAGACCCGATTAGATCATTTTACATTATGGTTCATAAAAGAATTCAGCGAAATTCTATCACAATTTTTCAACTTACGTCGCTCCTATTTCAGATAGCGTATTGGGCTAAGCGGCAGCTCAAAGCGCATGAAATGGCGAGTAGAATGCAATATTAAGCTTCTAGAGTAGGGAAAACAGATACCCGATTAGATCATTTTATATTTTCGTTAATATAAGAATTCAGCGAAATTCTATCACATTTGTTCAATTTACGTCGCTCCTATTTCAGATAGCGTATTGGGCAAAGCAGCATCTGAAGGCGCATGAAATGGCGAGTAAAATGCACTATTAAACTTCTAGGGTAGGGCAAACAGAGACCCGATTAAATCATTTTATATTATGGTTAATTTAAGATGTCAGCAAAATTTTATCACATTTGTTCAATTTACGTCGCTCCTATTTCAGATAGCGTATTGGGCTAAGCGGCACCTCAAAGCGCATGAAATGGCGAGTAAAATGCAATACTAAACTTCTAGGATAAGGCAAACAGAGACCCGATTAGATCATTTTATATTTTGGTTAATATAAGAATTCAGCGAAATTCTATCACATTTGTTCAACTTACGTCGCTCCTATTTCAGATAGCGTATTGCGATAAGCGGCATCTCAAAGCGCATGAAATGGCGAGTAAAATGCACAATTAAACTACTAGGGTAGGGCAAACAGAGACCCGATTAGATCATTTTATATTGTGGTTAATATAAGAATTCAGCGTAATTCTATCACATTTGTTCAACTTACGTCGCTCCTATTTCAGGTAGCGTACTGGGCTAGGCGGCATCTTAAAGCGCGTGGAATGGCGAGTAAAATGCACTATTAAACTTCTAGGATAAGGCAAACAGAGACCCGATTAGATCATTTTATATTACGGTTAATATAAGAATTAGGCGTAATTCTATCACATTTGTTCAATTTATGTCGCTGCTATTCCAGATAGCTTATTGTGCTTAGCGGCATCTCAAAGCGCATGAAATGACGAGTGAAATGCACTATTAAACTTCTAGGATAAGGCAAACAGAGACCCGATTAGATCATTTTATATTTTGGTTAATATAAGAATTCAGCGAAATTCTATCACATTTGTTCAATTTACGTCGCTCCTATTACAGATAGCTTATTGTGCTTAGCGGCATCTCAAAGAGCATGAAATGACGAGTGAAATGCACTGTTAAACTTCTAGGGTAGGGCAAACAGAGACCCGATTAGATCATTTTATATTATGGTTAATTTAAGAGTTCAGCGGAATTCTATCACATTTGTTCAATTTACGTCGCTCCTATTTCAGATAGCGTATTGGGCTAAGCGGCATCTCAAAGCGCATAAAATGGCGAGTGAAGTGCACTATTAAACTTCTAGGGTAAGGGAAAGAGAGACCCGGGTAGATCATTTTATATTACGGTTAATATAAGAATTCGGCGTAATTCTATCACATTTGTTCAATTTACGTCGCTGCTATTCCAGATAGCTTATTGTGCTTAGCGGCATCTCAAAGCGCATGAAATGACGAGTGAAATGCACTATTAGACTTCTATGGTAGGGCGAACAGAGACCCGATTAGATCATTTTACATTAAGGTTAATATAAGAATTCAGGGATATTCTATTACATTTGTTCAATTTACGTCGCTCCTATTCCAGATAGCGTATTGGGCTATGCGGCACCTTGAAGCACATGAAATGGCGAGTAAAATGCACTATTAAACTTCTATGATAGGGCAAACAGAGACCCGATTAGATCATTTTACATTATGGTTCATAAAAGAATTCAGCGAAATTCTATCACAATTTTTCAACTTACGTCGCTCCTATTTCAGATAGCGTATTGGGCTAAGCGGCAGCTCAAAGCGCATGAAATGGCGAGTAAAATGCAATATTCAGCTTCTAGGGTAGGGCAAACAGATACCCGATTAGATCATTTTATATTATGGTTAATTTAAGAATTCAGCAAAATTCTATCACATTTGTTCAATTTACGTCGCTCCTATTTCAGATAGCGTATTGGGCTAAGCGGCATCTCAAAGCGCATGAAATGGCGAGTGAAATGCACTATTAGACTTCTATGGTAGGGCGAACAGAGACCCGATTAGATCATTTTACATTAAGGTTAATATAAGAATTCAGGGATATTCTATCACATTTCATCAATTTACGTCGCTCCTATTCCAGATAGCGTATTGTGCTAAGCGGCATCTCAAAGCGCATGAAATGGTGAGTAAAATGCACTATTAAACTTCTAGGATAAGGCAAACAGAGACCCGATTAGATCATTTTATATTACGGTAAATATAAGAATTTGGCGTAATTCTATCACATTTGTTCAATTTACGTCGCTGCTATTCCAGATAGCTTATTGTGCTTAGCGGCATCTCAAAGCGCATGAAATGACGAGTGAAATGCACTATTAAACTTCTAGGATAATGCAAACAGAGAACGATTAGATCATTTTATATTTTGGTTAATATAAGAATTCAGCGAAATTCTATCACATTTGTTTAATTTACGTCGCTCATATTTCAGATAGCGAACTGGGCTATGCGGCATCTTAAAGCGCGTGGAATGGCGAGTCAAATGCACTATTAAACTTCTATGCTAGGGCAATCAGAGACCCGATTAGATCATTTTATATTTTGTTTAATATAAGATTTCAGGGAAATTCTATCGCATTTGTTCAATTTACTTCGCTCCTATTTCAGATAGCGTATTGGGCTAAGCGGCATCTCAAAGCGCATGAAATGGAGAATAAAATGCACTGTTAAACTTCTAGGCTTGGGAGAACAGAGACCCGATTAGATCATTTTACATTATGGTTCATAAAAGAATTCAGCGAAATTCTATCACAATTTTTCAACTTACGTCGCTCCTATTTCAGATAGCGTATTGGGCTAAGCGGCAGCTCAAAGCGCATGAAATGGCGAGTAGAATGCAATATTAAGCTTCTAGGGTAGGGAAAACAGATACCCGAATAGATCATTTTATATTTTCGTTAATATAAGAATTCAGCGAAATTCTATCACATTTGTTCAATTTACGTCGCTCCTATTTCAGATAGCGTATTGGGCAAAGCAGCATCTGAAGGCGCATGAAATGGCGAGTAAAATGCACTATTAAACTTCTAGGGTAGGGCAAACAGAGACCCGATTAAATCATTTTATATTATGGTTAATTTAAGATGTCAGCAAAATTTTATCACATTTGTTCAATTTACGTCGCTCCTATTTCAGATAGCGTATTGGGCTAAGCGGCACCTCAAAGCGCATGAAATGGCGAGTAAAATGCAATACTAAACTTCTAGGATAAGGCAAACAGAGACCCGATTAGATCATTTTATATTTTGGTTAATATAAGAATTCAGCGAAATTCTATCACATTTGTTCAACTTACGTCGCTCCTATTTCAGATAGCGTATTGCGATAAGCGGCATCTCAAAGCGCATGAAATGGCGAGTAAAATGCACAATTAAACTACTAGGGTAGGGCAAACAGAGACCCGATTAGATCATTTTATATTGTGGTTAATATAAGAATTCAGCGTAATTCTATCACATTTGTTCAACTTACGTCGCTCCTATTTCAGGTAGCGTACTGGGCTAGGCGGCATCTTAAAGCGCGTGGAATGGCGAGTAAAATGCACTATTAAACTTCTAGGATAAGGCAAACAGAGACCCGATTAGATCATTTTATATTACGGTTAATATAAGAATTAGGCGTAATTCTATCACATTTGTTCAATTTATGTCGCTGCTATTCCAGATAGCTTATTGTGCTTAGCGGCATCTCAAAGCGCATGAAATGACGAGTGAAATGCACTATTAAACTTCTAGGATAAGGCAAACAGAGACCCGATTAGATCATTTTATATTTTGGTTAATATAAGAATTCAGCGAAATTCTATCACATTTGTTCAATTTACGTCGCTCCTATTACAGATAGCTTATTGTGCTTAGCGGCATCTCAAAGAGCATGAAATGACGAGTGAAATGCACTGTTAAACTTCTAGGGTAGGGCAAACAGAGACCCGATTAGATCATTTTATATTATGGTTAATTTAAGAGTTCAGCGGAATTCTATCACATTTGTTCAATTTACGTCGCTCCTATTTCAGATAGCGTATTGGGCTAAGCGGCATCTCAAAGCGCATAAAATGGCGAGTGAAGTGCACTATTAAACTTCTAGGGTAAGGGAAAGAGAGACCCGGGTAGATCATTTTATATTACGGTTAATATAAGAATTCGGCGTAATTCTATCACATTTGTTCAATTTACGTCGCTGCTATTCCAGATAGCTTATTGTGCTTAGCGGCATCTCAAAGCGCATGAAATGACGAGTGAAATGCACTATTAGACTTCTATGGTAGGGCGAACAGAGACCCGATTAGATCATTTTACATTAAGGTTAATATAAGAATTCAGGGATATTCTATTACATTTGTTCAATTTACGTCGCTCCTATTCCAGATAGCGTATTGGGCTATGCGGCACCTTGAAGCACATGAAATGGCGAGTAAAATGCACTATTAAACTTCTATGATAGGGCAAACAGAGACCCGATTAGATCATTTTACATTATGGTTCATAAAAGAATTCAGCGAAATTCTATCACAATTTTTCAACTTACGTCGCTCCTATTTCAGATAGCGTATTGGGCTAAGCGGCAGCTCAAAGCGCATGAAATGGCGAGTAAAATGCAATATTCAGCTTCTAGGGTAGGGCAAACAGATACCCGATTAGATCATTTTATATTATGGTTAATTTAAGAATTCAGCAAAATTCTATCACATTTGTTCAATTTACGTCGCTCCTATTTCAGATAGCGTATTGGGCTAAGCGGCATCTCAAAGCGCATGAAATGGCGAGTGAAATGCACTATTAGACTTCTATGGTAGGGCGAACAGAGACCCGATTAGATCATTTTACATTAAGGTTAATATAAGAATTCAGGGATATTCTATCACATTTCATCAATTTACGTCGCTCCTATTCCAGATAGCGTATTGTGCTAAGCGGCATCTCAAAGCGCATGAAATGGTGAGTAAAATGCACTATTAAACTTCTAGGATAAGGCAAACAGAGACCCGATTAGATCATTTTATATTACGGTAAATATAAGAATTTGGCGTAATTCTATCACATTTGTTCAATTTACGTCGCTGCTATTCCAGATAGCTTATTGTGCTTAGCGGCATCTCAAAGCGCATGAAATGACGAGTGAAATGCACTATTAAACTTCTAGGATAATGCAAACAGAGAACGATTAGATCATTTTATATTTTGGTTAATATAAGAATTCAGCGAAATTCTATCACATTTGTTTAATTTACGTCGCTCATATTTCAGATAGCGAACTGGGCTATGCGGCATCTTAAAGCGCGTGGAATGGCGAGTCAAATGCACTATTAAACTTCTATGCTAGGGCAATCAGAGACCCGATTAGATCATTTTATATTTTGTTTAATATAAGATTTCAGGGAAATTCTATCGCATTTGTTCAATTTACTTCGCTCCTATTTCAGATAGCGTATTGGGCTAAGCGGCATCTCAAAGCGCATGAAATGGAGAATAAAATGCACTGTTAAACTTCTAGGCTTGGGAGAACAGAGACCCGATTAGATCATTTTACATTATGGTTCATAAAAGAATTCAGCGAAATTCTATCACAATTTTTCAACTTACGTCGCTCCTATTTCAGATAGCGTATTGGGCTAAGCGGCAGCTCAAAGCGCATGAAATGGCGAGTAGAATGCAATATTAAGCTTCTAGGGTAGGGAAAACAGATACCCGATTAGATCATTTTATATTTTCGTTAATATAAGAATTCAGCGAAATTCTATCACATTTGTTCAATTTACGTCGCTCCTATTTCAGATAGCGTATTGGGCAAAGCAGCATCTGAAGGCGCATGAAATGGCGAGTAAAATGCACTATTAAACTTCTAGGGTAGGGCAAACAGAGACCCGATTAAATCATTTTATATTATGGTTAATTTAAGATGTCAGCAAAATTTTATCACATTTGTTCAATTTACGTCGCTCCTATTTCAGATAGCGTATTGGGCTAAGCGGCACCTCAAAGCGCATGAAATGGCGAGTAAAATGCAATACTAAACTTCTAGGATAAGGCAAACAGAGACCCGATTAGATCATTTTATATTTTGGTTAATATAAGAATTCAGCGAAATTCTATCACATTTGTTCAACTTACGTCGCTCCTATTTCAGATAGCGTATTGCGATAAGCGGCATCTCAAAGCGCATGAAATGGCGAGTAAAATGCACAATTAAACTACTAGGGTAGGGCATACAGAGACCCGATTAGATCATTTTATATTGTGGTTAATATAAGAATTCAGCGTAATTCTATCACATTTGTTCAACTTACGTCGCTCCTATTTCAGGTAGCGTACTGGGCTAGGCGGCATCTTAAAGCGCGTGGAATGGCGAGTAAAATGCACTATTAAACTTCTAGGATAAGGCAAACAGAGACCCGATTAGATCATTTTATATTACGGTTAATATAAGAATTCGGCGTAATTCTATCACATTTGTTCAATTTATGTCGCTGCTATTCCAGATAGCTTATTGTGCTTAGCGGCATCTCAAAGCGCATGAAATGACGAGTGAAATGCACTATTAAACTTCTAGGATAAGGCAAACAGAGACCCGATTAGATCATTTTATATTTTGGTTAATATAAGAATTCAGCGAAATTCTATCACATTTGTTCAATTTACGTCGCTCCTATTACAGATAGCTTATTGTGCTTAGCGGCATCTCAAAGAGCATGAAATGACGAGTGAAATGCACTGTTAAACTTCTAGGGTAGGGCAAACAGAGACCCGATTAGATCATTTTATATTATGGTTAATTTAAGAGTTCAGCGAAATTCTATCACATTTGTTCAATTTACGTCGCTCCTATTTCAGATAGCGTATTGGGCTAAGCGGCATCTCAAAGCGCATAAAATGGCGAGTGAAGTGCACTATTAAACTTCTAGGGTAAGGGAAAGAGAGACCCGGGTAGATCATTTTATATTACGGTTAATATAAGTATTAAGCGTAATTCTATCAGATTTGTTCAATTTACGTCGCTCCTATTTCAGATAGCGTACTGGGCTAGGCGGCATCTTAAAGCGCGTGGAATGGCGAGTGAAATGCACTATTAAACTTCTAGGGTAGGGCAAACAGAGTCCGGATTAGATTATTTTGTATTATGGTTAATTTAAGAATTCAGGGAAATTCTATCACATTCGTTCAATTTACGTCGCTCCTATTTCAGATAGCGTACTGGGTTAGGCGGCATCTTAAAGCGCATGAAATGACGAGTGAAATGCACTATTAAACTTCTAGGGTAAGGCAAAGAGAGACCCGATTAGATCATTTTATATTACGGTAAATATAAGAACTAAGCGTAATTCTATCACATTTGTTCAATTTACGTCACTCCTATTTCAGATAGCCTACTGGGCTAGCCGGCATCTTGAAGCGAGTGGAATAGCGAGTGAAATGCACTATTAAACTTCTAGGGAAGGGCAAACAGTGACCCGATTAGAACATTTTACATTAATGTTAATATAAGAATTCAGCGAAATTCTGTCACATTTGTTCAATTTACGTAGCTCCAATTTCAGATAGCGTATTGGGCTAAGGGGCATCTTAAAGCGCATGAAATGTCGAGTAAAATGCACTGTTAAACTTCTAGGGTAGGGCAATCAGAGACCCGATTAGATCATTTTATATTATTGTTAATATAAGAATTCATGTAATTCTATCACATTCGTTCAATTTACGTCCCTCCTATTTCAGATAGCGTATTGGGCGAGAAAGCATCTTAAAGCGCGTGGAATGACGAGTAAAATTCACTACTAACCTTCTATGATAAGGCAATCAGAGACCCGATTAGATCATATTATATTACTGTTAATATAAGAATTCAGCGAAATTCTATCACATTTGTTCAATTTACGTAGCTCCAATTTCAGATAGCATATTGGGCTAGGTGGCATCTTAAAGCGCATGAAATGTCGAGTAAAATGCACTGTTAAACTTCTAGGGTAGGGCAATCAGAGACCCGATTAGATCATTTTATATTACTGTTAATATAAGAATTCAGTGTAATTCTATCACATTCGTTCAATTTACGTCGCTCCAATTTCAGGTGGCGTATTGGGCTTAGCGGCATCTTAAAGCGCACGAAATGTCGAGTAAAATGCACTGCTAACCGTCTATGACAGGGCAATCAGAGACCCGATTAGATCATATTATATTACTGTTAATATAAGAATTCAGCGAAATTCTATCACATTTGTTCAATTTACGCCGCTCCTATTTCAGATAGCGTATTGGGCTAAGCGGCATCTTAAAGCGCATGAAATGTCGAGTAAAATGCACTATTAAACTTCAATGGTAGGTCGAATAGAGACCCGATTAGATCATTTTATATCATGTTTAATATAAGAAGGCTGCGTAATTCTATCACATTTGTTCAATTTACGTCGCCCCTATATCAGATAGCGTATTGGGCTACACGGCATCTTAAAGCGCATGAAATGTCGACTAAAATGCACTATTAAACTTGTACGGTAGGGCAAACAGAGACCCGATTAGATCGTTTCATATTATGGTTAATTTAAGAATTCAGCGAAACTCAATCACACTCGTTCAATTTACGTAGCTCCAATTTCAGATAGCGTATTGGGCTAAGCGGCACCTTAAAGCGCATGAAATGGCGAGTAAAATGCCCTACTACACTTCTCGGATAGGGCAATCAGAGACCCGATTAGGTCATCTTACATTATGATTAATATAAGGATTCAACGTAATTCTATCACATTTGTTCAAGTGACGTCGCTCCTATTTCAGATAGTGTATTGGGCTAGGCGGCATCTTAAAGCGCGTGGAATGACGAGTAAAATGCACTACTATCCTTCTATGATAGGGCAATCACAGGCTCGATTAGATCGTCTTATATTATGATTGATATACCAATTCGGCGTAATTCTTTCACATTTGTTCAATTTACGTAGCTCCTATTTCAGATTGCGTATTGGGCTAGGCGGGACATTAAAGCGCATGAAATGACGAGTAAAATGCACTATTAAACTTCTATCATGGGGCAATCAGAGACCCGATTACATCATCTTATATTATGATTAATATAAGAGTTCAGCGTAATTCTATCACATTTGTTCAATTTACGTCGCTCCTATTTCAGATAGCGTATACGAATAGGCGGCATCTTAAAGCGCATGGAATGACGAGTAAAATGCACTATTCAACTTCTATGATAGGGCAATCAGAGACCCGATTAAATCATATTATATTATGATTAATATAAGAATTCTGAGTAATTCTATCACATTTGTTCAATTTACGTCGCTCCTATTTCAGATAGCGTATTGGGCTAGGCGGCCCCTTAAAGCGAATGAAATGTCGAGTAAAATGCACTATTAGACTTCTATGATAGGGCAATCAGAGACCCGAATATATCATATTATATTATTGTTAATATAAGGATTCTGCGTAATTCTATCACGTTAGTTCAATTTACGTAGCTCCAATTTCAGTTAGCATATTGGGGTATGCGGCACCGTAAAGCGCATGAATGTCGAGAAAAATGCACTACTAAACTTCACGGATAGGGCAATCAGAGGCCCGATTATGTCATCTTATATTATGATTAATATAAGAATTTAGCGTAATTGTATCACATTTGTTCAATTTACGTCGCTCCTATTTCAGAGAGCGTATTGGCATAGGCGGCATCTTAAAGCATATGGACTGACGAGTAAAATGCACAATTAAACTTCTATGATAGGGCAATCAGAGACCCGATTAGATCATTTTATATTATGGTTAATTTAAGAATTCAGCGAAGGTCTATCACACTTGTTCAATTTACGTAGCTCCAATTTCAGATAGCGTATTGGGCTAGGCGGCAACTTAAAGCGCACGAAAAGGCGAGTAAAATGGACTATTAAACTTCTATGGTAGGGCATTCAGAGACCCGATTAGATCATCTTATATTATGATTAATATAGGGAATCAGTGTAATTCTATCACATTTGTTCAATTTACGACGCTCCTATTTCAGATAGCGTATTGGGCTAGGTGGCATCTTAAAGCGCATGAAATGTCGAGTAAAACGCACTATTAAACTTCTAGGGTAGGGCAAACAGAGACCCGATTAGATCGCTTTATATTATGGTTAATTTAATAATTCAGCGAAATTCTATCACAGTTGTGCAATTTACGTAGCTCCAATTTCAGATAGCGTATAGGGCTAGGCGGCACCTTGAAGCGCATGAAATGACGCGTAAGATGCACTATTAAACTTCTATGATAGGGCAATCAGAGACCCGATTAGATCAATTTAAATTATGGTTAATATAAGAATTCAGCGAAATTCTATCACATTTGTTCAATTTACGTCGCTCCTGTTTCAGATAGCGTATTGGGCTAAGTGGCACCTTAAAGCGCATGAAATGACGAGTAGAATGCACTATGAAACTTCTATGATACGGCAATCAGATACCCGTTCAGATCATTTTACATTATTGTTAATATAAGAATTCCTGCGTAATTTTAGCACATTTGTTCAATTTACGTTGCCCCTATTTCAGATAGCGTATTGCGCTAGGTAGCATCATAAAGCGCATGAAATGTAGAGTAAAATGCACTATTAAACTTCTAGGGTAGGGCAATCAGAGACCCGATTAGATCATGTTATATTATGGTTAATTTAAGAATTCAGCGAAACTCTATCACACCTGTGCAATTTACGTCGCCCCTCTTTCAGATCGCGGATTGGGCTAAGCGGCACCTTAAAGCGCATGAAATGACGAGTAAAATGCACTATTAAACTTCTATGATAGGGCAATCAGAAAACCGATCAGATCATTTTCTATCATTGTTAATATATATGAATTCAGCGTAATTTTATCACATTTGTTCAATTTACGTCGCCCCTATTTCAGATCGCGGATTGGGCTAAGCGGCACCTTAAAGCGCATGAAATGTCGAGTAAAATGCACAATTAAACTTCTAGGGTACGGCAAACAGAGACCCGATTAGATCATTTTATATTATGGTTAATTTAAGAATTCAGCAAAATTCTAACACATTAGTTCAATTTACGTCGCTCCTATTTCAGATAGCGTATTGGGCTAGGCGGCATCTTAAAGCGCATGGAATGCCGGGTAAAATGCGCTATTAAACTTCTATGATAGGGCAATCAGAGACCCGATTAGGTCATTCTATATTATGGTTAATATAAGAATTCTACGTAATTCTATCACATTTGTTCAATTTAAGACGCTCCTCTTTCAGATAGCGTATTGGGCTAGGCGGCACCTTAAAGCGCATGAAATAACGAGTGAAATGCATTATTCAACTTCTATGATAGGGCAATCAGAGACCCGATTAGATCATCTTATATTATGATTAATATAAGAATTCAGTGTAATTCTATCACATTTGTTCAATTTACGTCGCTCCTATTTCAGATAGCGTATTGGGCTAAGCGGCATCTCACAGCGCATGAAATGGCGAGTAAAATGCAATATTAAACTTCTAGGGTAGGGCAGACAGAGACCCGGTTAGATGATTTTATATTATACTTAATTTAAGAATTCAGCGAAATTCTATCACATTTGTTCAATTTACGACGCTCCTATTTCAGATACCGTATTGGGCTAGGCGGCACCTTAAAGCGCATGAAATGGCGAGTAAAATGCACTACTAAACTTCTTTGATAGGGCAATCAGAGACCCGATTAGATCATTATATATTATGATTAATATAAGAATTCAGCGCAATTCTATCACATTTGTTCAATTTACGTCGCTCCTATTTCAGATATCGTATTGAGCTAGGTGGCATCCTAAAGCGCATGAAATATCGTGTAAAATGCAGTATTAAGCTTCTAGGGTAGGGCAAACAGAGAGCCGATTAGATAATTTTATATTATGGTTAATTTAAGAATGCAGCGTAATTCTATCACATTTGTTCAATTTACGTCGCTCCTATTTCAGATAGCGTATTGCGCTAGGTAGCATCATAAAGCGCATGAAATGTAGAGTAAAATGAACTATTAAACTTCTATGATAGGGCAATCAGAGACCCGAATAGATCGTACTATATCATGGTTAATATAAGAATTCTGCGTAATTCTATAACATTTGTTCAATTTACGTCGCTCCTATTTCAGATAGCGTATTGGGCTAAGCGTCATCTCAAAGCGCATGAAATGGCGAGTAAAATGCACTATTACACTTCCAGGGTAGGGCAACCAGAGACCCGATTAGATCATTTTATATTATGGTTAATTTAAGAATTCAGCAAAATTCTATCCCATTTGTTCAATTTACGTCGCTCCTATTTCAGATAGCGTACTGGGCTAGGCGGCATCTTAAAGCCCGTGGAATGGCGAGTAAAATGCACAATTAACCCTCTATGATAGGGCAATCAGAGACCCGATTAGATCATTTTACATTATGGTTAATATAAGAATTCAGCGAAATTCTATCACATTTGTTCAATTTACGTCGCTCCTATTTCAGATAGCGTATTTGGCTCAGCGGCATCTCAAAGCGCATGAAATGGCGAGTAAAATGCGCTATCAAACTTCTAGGCTAAGGCAAACAGAGACCCGATTAGATCATTTTATATTATGGTTAATATAAGAATTCTGCGTAACTCTATCACATTTGTTCAATTTACGTCGCTCCTATTTCAGATAGCGTATTGGGCTAGGCGGCACCTTAAAGCGCATGAAATAACGAGTGAAATGCATTATTCAACTTCTATGATAGGGCAATCGGAGACCCGATTAGATCATCTTATATTATGATTAATATAAGAATTCAGTGTAATTCTATCACATTTGTTCAATTTACGTCGCTCCTATTTCAGATAGCGTATTGGGCTAAGCGGCATCTCACAGCGCATGAAATGGCGAGTAAAATGCAATATTAAACTTCTAGGGTAGGGCAACCAGAGACCCGATTAGATCATTTTACATTATGGTTAATATAAGAATTCAGCGAAATTCTATCACATTTGTTCAATTTACGTCGCTCCTACTTCAGATAGCGAATTGGGCAAAGCGGCATCTCATAGCGCATGAAATGGCGAGTAAAATGCACTATTAATCTTCTAGGGTAGGGCAGACAGAGACCAGGTTAGATGATTTTATATTATGGTTAACTTAAGAATTCAGCGAAATTCTATCACATTTGTTCGATTTACGTCGCTCCTATTTCAGATAGCCTACTGGGCTAGGCGGCATCTTAAAGCGCGTGTGATGCTGAGTAAAATGCACTATCGAACTTCTATGATAGGGCAATCAGAGACCCGATTAGATCATTTTATATTTTGTTTAATATAAGAATTCAGCGAAAATCTATCACATTTGTTCAGTTTACGTCGCTCCTATTTCAGATAGCGTATTGGGCTAAGCGGCATCTCAAAGCGCATGAAGTGGCGAGTAAAATGCACTATTAAGCTTCTAGGGTAAGGCAAACAGAGTCCCGATTAGATCGTTTTATATTACGGTTAATATAAGAATTCAGCGTAATTCTATCACATTCGTTCAATTTACGTCGCTCCTATTTCAGATAGCGTACTGGGACAGCCGGCATCTTAAAGCGAGTGGAATGGCGAGTAAAATGAACTATTAAACTTCTATGATCGGGCAATCAGAGACCCGATCAGATCATTTTATATTATGGTTAATATAAGAATTCAGCGAAATTCTATCACATTTGTTCGATTTACGTCGCTCCTATTTCAGATAGCCTACTGGGCTAGGCGGCATCTTAAATCGCGTGTAATGGCGAGTAAAATGCACTATCGAACTTCTATGATAGGGCAATCAGAGACCCGATTAGATCATTTTATATTTTGTTCAGTATAAGAATTCAGCGAATATCTATCACATTTGTTCAGTTTACGTCGCTCCTATTTCAGATAGCGTATTGGGCTAAGCGACATCTCAAAGCGCATGAAATGCCGAGAAAAATGCACTATCAAACTTCTAGGGAAGGCAAACAGAGACCCGGCTAGATCATTTTATATAACGGTTAATATAAGACTGCAGCGTAATTCTATCACATTTGTTCAATTTACGTCGCTCCTATTTCAGATAGCGTATTGGGCTAAGCGGCACCTCAAAGCGCATGAAATGGCGAGTAAAATGCACTATTAAACTTCTACGGTAGGGCAAACAGAGACCCGATTAGATCATTTTATATTATGTTTAACTTAGAATTCACCGAAATTCTATCACATTTGTTCAATTTACGTCGCTCCTATTTCAGATAGCGTATTGAGCTAAGCGGCATCTCAAAGCGCATGAAATAGCGAGTAAAATGCACTATTAAACTTCTAGGGTAGGGCAAATAGAGACCCGATTAGATCATTTTATATTATGGTTAATTTAAGAATTCAGCGAAATTCTATCACATTTGTACAATTTTCGTCGCTCCTATATCAGATAGCGTACTGGGCTAGGCGTCATCTTAAAGCACGTCGAATGTCGATCAAAATGCACAATTAACCCTCTATGATAGGGCAATCAGAGACCCGATTAGATCATTTTATATTATGTTTAATTTAAGAATTCAGCGAAGTTCTATCACATTTGTTCAATTTACGTCGCTCCTATTTCAGATAGAGTATTGGGCTGAGCGGCATCTGAAAGCGCATGAAATGGCGAGTAAAATGCACTACCAAAGTTCTAGGGTAAGGCAAACAGAGTCCCGATTAGATCATTATATATTACGGTTAATATAAGAATTCAGCGTAATTCTATCACATATGTACAATTTTCGTCGCTCCTATATCAGATAGCGTACTGGGCTAGGCGGCATCTTAAAGCACGTCGAATGTCGAGTAAAATGCACAATTAACCCTCTATGATAGGGCAATCAGAGACCCGATTAAATAATTTTACATTATGGTAAATATAAGAATTCAGCGAAATTCTATCACATTTGTTCAATTTACGTCGCTCCTATTTCAGATAGCGTATTGGGCTAAGCGTCATCTCAAAGCGCATGAAATGGCGAGTAAAATGCACAATTGAACTTCTAGGGTAGGGCAACCAGAGACCCGATTAGATCATTTTACATTATGGTTAATATAAGAATTCAGCGAAATTCTATCACATTTGTTCAATTTACGTCGCTCCTCTTTCAGATAGCGCATTGGGCTAAGCGGCATCTCAAAGCGCATGAAAGGGCGAGTAAAATGCACTATTAAACTTCTAGGGTAAGGCAAACAGAGACCCGATTAGATCATTTTATATTGCGGTTAATATAAGTGTTGAGCGCAATTCTATCACATTTGTTCAGTTTACGTTGCTCCTATTTCAGATAGCGTATTGGGCTAGGCGGCATCTTAAAGCGCGTGGAATGGCGAGTACAATACACTATTAACCTTCTATGATAGGGCAGTCAGAGGACCGATTAGATCATTTTATATTTTGGTTAATATAAGAATTCAGCGAAATTCTATCACGTTTGATCAAATAACGCCTCTCCTATTTCAGATAGCGTACTGGGATAGGCGGCATCTCAAGCGCATGAAATGATGAGTGGAATGCACTATTAAACTTCTAGGTTAGGGCGAACAGAGACCCGATTAGATCATTTTATATTATGGTTAAGTTAAGAATTCAGCGAAATTCTATCACATTTGTTCAATTTACGTCGCTCCAATTTCAGATAGTGGATTTAGCTAGACTGTACCTTAAAGCGCATGAAATGACGAGTAAAATGCACTACTAACCTTCTATGATAGGGCAATCAGAGAACCGATTAGATCATTTTATATTATTGTTATTATAAGAATGCAGCGTAATTTTATCACATTTGTTCAATTTACGTCGCCCCTATTTCAGGTAGCGTACTGGGCTTAGCGGCATCTTAAAGCGCACGAAATCTCGAGCAAAATGCACTACTAACCTTCTATGACAGGGCAATCAGAGACCCGATTAGATCATTTTATATTATGGTTAATATAAGAATTCTGCGTAACTCTGTCACATTTGTTCAATTTACGTAGCTCCAATTACAGATAGCGTATTGGGCTAAGGGGCATCTTAAAGCGCATGAAATGTCGAGTAAAATGCACTGTTAAACTTCTAGGGTAGGGCAATCAGAGACCCGATTAGATCATTTTATATTATTGTTAATATAAGAATTCAGTGTAATTCTATCACATTCGTTCAATTTACGTCCCTCCTATTTCAGATAGCGTATTGGGCGAGAAAGCATCTTAAAGCGCGTGGAATGACGAGTAAAATTCACTACTAACCTTCTATGATAAGGCAATCAGAGACCCGATTAGATCATATTATATTACTGTTAATATAAGAATTCAGTGTAATTCTATCACATTCGTTCAATTTACGTCGCTCCAATTTCAGGTGGCGTATTGGGCTTAGCGGCATCTTAAAGCGCACGAAATGTCGAGTAAAATGCACTGCTAACCGTCTATGACAGGGCAATCAGAGACCCGATTAGATCATATTATATTACTGTTAATATAAGAATTCAGCGAAATTCTATCACATTTGTTCAATTTACGCCGCTCCTATTTCAGATAGCGTATTGGGCTAAGCGGCATCTTAAAGCGCATGAAATGTCGAGTAAAATGCACTATTAAACTTCAATGGTAGGTCGAATAGAGACCCGATTAGATCATTTTATATCATGTTTAATATAAGAAGGCTGCGTAATTCTATCACATTTGTTCAATTTACGTCGCCCCTATATCAGATAGCGTATTGGGCTACACGGCATCTTAAAGCGCATGAAATGTCGACTAAAATGCACTATTAAACTTGTACGGTAGGGCAAACAGAGACCCGATTAGATCGTTTCATATTATGGTTAATTTAAGAATTCAGCGAAACTCAATCACACTCGTTCAATTTACGTAGCTCCAATTTCAGATAGCGTATTGGGCTAAGCGGCACCTTAAAGCGCGTGAAATGACGAGTAAAATGCACTATTAAACTTCTCTGATAGGGCAATCGGAGACACGATTAGATCATTTTATATTATTGTTAATATAAGAATGCGGCGTAATTTTATCGCATTCGTTCAATTTACGTCGCCCCTATTTCAGATAGCGTATTGGGCGAGGTTGCATCATAAAGCGCATGAAATGTCGAGTAAAATGCACTACTAAACTTCTCGGATAGGGCAATCAGAGACCCGATTAGGTCATTTTATATTATGGTTAATATAAGAATTCTGCGTAATTCTATCACGTTTGTTCACTTTACGTAGCTCCAATTTCAGATAGCGTATTGGGCTAGGCGGCATCTTAAAGCGCGTGGACTGACGAGTAAATTGCACTATTAAACTTCTGTGATAGTGCAATCGGAGACCAGAATAGACCATAATATATTATGGATAATATAAGAATTCTGCGTAGTTCTATCACGTTTGTTCAATTTACGTAGCTCCAATTTCAGATATCGTATTGGGCTGTGCGGCATCTTAAAGCGCTTGAAATGTCGTGTAAAATGCACTACTAAACTTCTCGGATATGGCAATCAGGGACCCGATTAGGTCATCTTATATTATGATTAATATAAGAACTCAGCGTAATTCTATCACATTTGTTCAATTTACGTCGCTCCTATTTCTGATAGCGTATCGGGATAAGCGGCGCCTTAAAGCCCATGAAGTGCCGAGCAAAGGCGCTATTAAACCTCTATGATAGGGCTATCAGAGACCCGATTAGATCATTCCATATTATGGTTCATATAAGAATTCTGCGTAATTCTATCACATTCGTTAAATTTACGTCGCTCCTATGTCAGACAGCGTATTGGGCTAGGCGGCGCCTTAGAGCGCATGAAATGACGAGTAAAATGCACTATTAAACTTCTATGATAGGGCAATCGGAGACCCGAATAGACCATATTATATTATGGTTAATATAAGAATTCTGCGTAATTCTATCACGTTTGTTCAATTTACGTAGCTGCAATTTCAGATAGCGTATTGGGCTGTGCGGCACTTTAAAGCGCGTGAAATGTCGTGTAAAATGCACTACTAAACTTCTCGGATACGGCAATCAGGGACCCGATTAGGTCATCTCATATTATGATTAATATAAGAATTCAGCGTAATTCTATCACATTTGTTCAATTTACGTCGCTCCTATTTCAGATAGCGTATTGTGCTAGGCGACATCTTAAAGCGCGTGGAATAACGAGTAAAATGCACTACGAACCTTCTACGATAGGGCAATCAGAGACCCGATTAGATCATTTTATATTATGGTTAATATAAGAATTCAGCGAAATTCTATCACATTTGTTCAATTTACGTCGCTCCTATTTCAGATAGCGTATTGGGTTAGGCGCCATCTCAAAGCGCGTGGAATGGCGAGTAAAATGCTCTATTAAACTTCTATGATAGGGCAATCAGAGACCCGATTAGATCATTCTATATTATGGTTAATATAAGAATTCTGCGTAATTCTATCACATTTGTTCAACTTACGTCGCTCCTATTTCAGATAGCGTATTGGGCTAAGCGGCAACTTAAAGCGCATTAAATGACGAGTAAAATGCACTTCTAAACTTCTTTGATAGGGCAATCAGAGACCCGATTAGATCATTTTATGTTATGGTTAATATATGAATTCTCCGTAACTCTAACACACTTATTCAATTTATGCAGCTCCAATTTCAGAGAGCGTATTGGGCTAGGCGGTACCTTAAAGCGCATGAAATGACGAGTAAAATGCACTATTAAACTTCTAAGATAGGGCAATCAGAGACGCGATTAGATCATTTTATATTATGGTTAGTATAAGAATTCAGCGAAAATCTATCACATTTGATGAATTTACGTATCTCCAATTTCAGATAGCGGATTGGGAGATACGGCATCTTAAAGCGCATGAAATAACGAGTAAAATGCACTATTAAACTTCTATGATAGGGCAATCAGAGACCCGAATAGATCGTATTATATTATGGTTAATATAAGAATTCTGCGTAATTCTATCACATTTGTTCAATTTTTGTCGCTCCTATTTCAGATAGCGTATTGGGCTAGGCGGCACCTTAAAGCGCATGAAATGACGTGTAAAATGCACTATCAAACTTCTATGATAGGGCAATCAGAGGCCCGAAAAATCGTATTATATTATGGGTAATATAAGAATTCTGCGTAATTCTATCACGTTTGTTCAATTTACGTAGCTCCAATTTCAGATAGCGCATTGGACTAGGCGGCATCTTAAAGCGCATGAAATGACGAGTAAAATGCACTATTAAACTTCTAGGGTAGGGCAAACAGAGACCCGATTAGATCAATCTATATTATGGTTAATATAAGAATTCTGCGTAATTCTATCACATTTGTTCAATTTATGTCGCTCCTATTTCAGTTAGCGTATTGCGCTTGGCGGCACCTTAAAGTGCATGAAATGACGAGTAACATGCACTATTCAACTTCTATGATAGGGCAATCAGAGACCCGCATAGGTCGTATTATATTATGGTTAATAAAAGAATTCTGCGCAATTCTATCACGTTTGTTCAATTTTCGTTGCTCCTATTTCAGATAGCGTATTGTGCTAGGCGGCATCTTAAAGCGCATGAAATGTCGAGTAAAATGCACTACTAAACTTCTCGGATAGGGCAATCAGAGACCCGATTAGGTCATCTTATATTATGGTTAAAATAAGAATTCAGCGAACTTTTATCACATTTGTTCAATTCACGTCGCCCCTATTTCAGATAGCGTATTGGGCTAAGCGGCATCTTAAAGCGCATGAAATGTCGAGTAAAATGCACTATTAAACTTCAATGGTAGGTCGAATAGAGACCCGATTAGATCATTTTATATTATGTTTAATATAAGAAGGCTGCGTAATTCTATCACATTTGTTCAATTTACGTCGCCCCTATATCAGATAGCGTATTGGGCTACACGGTATCTTAAAGCGCATGAAATGTCGAGTAAAATGCACTATTAAACTTGTACGGTAGGGCAAACAGAGACCCGATTAGATCGTTTCATATTATGGTTAATTTAAGAATTCAGCGAAACTCAATCACACTTGTTCAATTTACGTAGCTCCAATTTCAGATAGCGTATTGGGCTAAGCGGCACCTTAAAGCGCATGAAATGAAGAGTAAAATGCACTATTAAACTTCTCTGATAGGGCAATCGGAGACACGATTAGATCATTTTATATTATTGTTAATATAAGAATGCGGCGTATTTTTATCGCATTTGTTCAATTAACGTCGCCCCTATTTCACATAGCGTATTGGGCTAGGTTGCATCATAAAGCGCATGAAATGTCGAGTAAAATGCACTATTAAACTTCTATGATAGGTCAATCGAAGACACGATTAGATCATTTTATATTATTGTTAATATAAGAATTCGGCGTAATTTTATCGCATTTGTTCAATTTACGTCGCCCCTATTTCAGATAGCGTATTGGGCTAGGTTGCATCATAAAGCGCATGAAATGTCGAGTAAAATGCACTACTAAAATTCTAGGGTAGGGCAAACAGAGAGCCGATTAGATCATTTTATATTATGGCTCATTTAAGAATTCAGCGGAACTCTATCACACTTGTTCAATTTACGTCGCTCCTATTTCAGATAGCGTATTGGGCTAAGCGGCACCTTAAAGCGCATGAAATGACGAGTAAAATATACTGCTAACCTTCTATGATAGGGCAATCAGAGACCCGATTAGATGATTTTATATTATTGTTAATATAAGAATTCAGCGTAATTTTATCACATTTGTTCAATTTACGTCGACCCTATTTCAGATATCGTATTGGGCTAAGCGGCACCTTAAAGCGCATGAAATGACGAGTAAAATGCACTACTAAACTTCTTTGAAAGGGCAATCAGAGACCCGATTAGATCATTTTATATTATGGTTAATATAAGAATGCAGCGAAATTCTATCACATTTGTTCAATTTACGTCGCTCCTATTTCAGATAGCGTATTGGGCTTAGCGGCATCTCAAAGCGCATCAAGTGCCGAGTAAAATGCACTATTAAACTTCTAGGGTAGGTCGAATAGAGACCCGATTAGATCATTTTATATTATGTTTAATATAAGAATTCTGCGTAATTGTATCACATTTGTTCAATTTACGTCGCTCCTATTTCAGATAGCGTTTTGGGCTAGGTGGCATCTTAGAGCGCATGAATTGTCGAGTAAAATGCACTACAAAACTTCTTGGACAGGGCAATCAGAGACCCGATTAGGTCATCTTATATTATGATTAATATAAGAATTCAGCATAATTCTATCACATTTTTTCAATTTACGTCGCTCCTATTTCCGATAGCGGATTGGGCTAGACGGCACCTTAAAGCGCATGAAATGGCGAGTAAAATGCACTACGAAAAATCTATGATAGGGCAATCAGAGACCCGTATAGATCATTCTATATTATGGTTAATATAAGAATTCTGCGTAATTCTATCACATTTGTTCAATTTACGTCGCCCCTATTTCAGATAGCGTATTGGGCTAGGCGGCATCTTAAAGCGTATGAAATGTCGAGTAAAATGCACTACTAAACTTCTCGGATAGGGCAATCAGAGACCCGATTAGGTCATCTTATATTATGGTTAATATAAGAATTCAGCGAAATTCTATCACATTTGTACAATTTACGTCGCTCCTATTTCAGATCGCGTATTGGGCTAACCGGCACCTTAAAGCGCATGAAACGACGATTAAAATGCACTATTAAACTTCTGTGATAGTGCAATCGGAGACCCGAATAGACCATATTATATTATCGATAATATAAGAATTCTGCGTAATTCTATCACGTTTGTTCAATTTACGTAGCTCCAATTTCCGATAGCGTATTGGGCTGTGCGGTATCTTAAAGCGCTTGAAATGTCGTGTAAAATGCACTACTAAACTTCTCGGATATGGCAATCAGGGACCCGATTAGGTCATCTTATATTATGATTAATATAAGGATTCAGCGTAATTCTATCACATTTGTTCAATTTACGTCGCTCCTATTTCTGATAGCGTATCGTGATAAGCGGCGCCTTAAAGCCCATGAAGTGCCGAGCAAAAGGCACTATTAAACTTCTATGATAGGGCAATCATAGACCCGATTAGGTCATCTTATTCTATGGTTAATATAAGAATTCAGCGAAATTCTATCACATTTGTTCAATTTACGTCGCTCCTCTTTTAGATAGCGTATTGGGCTAGGCGGCAGCTTAAAGCGCGTAGAATGACGAGTAAAATGTACTACTAACCTTCTGTGATAGGGCAATCAAAGACCCGATTAGATCAATCTATATTATGGTTAATATAAGAATTCTGCGTAATTCTATCACATTTGTTCAATTTATGTCGCTCCTATTTCAGTTAGCGTATTGCGCTTGACGGCACCATAAAGTGCATGAAATGACGAGTAACATGCACTATTAAACTTCTATGATAGGGCAATCAGAGACCCGCATAGGTCGTATTATATTATGGTTAATAAAAGAATTCTGCGCAATTCTATCACGTTTGTTCAATTTACGTTGCTCCAATTTCAGATAGCGTATTGTGCTAGGCGGCACCTTAAAGCGCATGAAATGTCGAGTAAAATGCACTACTAAACTTCTCGGATAGGGCAATCAGAGAACCGATGAGATCATTTTGTATTATAGTTAATATATGAATTCTGCGTAACTCTATCACATTTATTCAATTTACGCAGCTCCAATTTCAGATAGCGGATTGGGCTAGACGGCACCTTAAAGCGCATGAAATGTCGTGTAAAATGCACTACTGAACTTCTGTGACAGGGCAATCAGAGACCCGATGAGATCATTTTGTATTATAGTTAATATATGAATTCTGCGTAACTCTATCACATTTATTCAATTTACGCAGCTCCAATTTCAGATAGCGGATTGGGCTAGACGGCACCTTAAAGTGCATGAAATGACGAGTAAAATGCACTACTAAACTTCTAGGATAGGGCAATCAGAGACCCGATTAGATCATATTATATTATGGTTAATATAACAATTCTGCGTAATTCTATCACATTTGTTCCATTTACGTAGCTCCTATTTCGGATAGTATATTGGTCTAGGCGGCATCTTAAAGCGCATGGAATGACAAGTAAAATGCACTACTAACCTTCTATGATAGGGCAATCAGAGATCCGATTAGATCATTTTATATTATGGTTAATATAAGAATTCAGCGCAATTTTATCACATTTGTTCAATTTACGTCGCCCCTATTTCAGGTAGCGTATTGGGCTAGATGGCATCTTAAAGCGCATGAAATGTCGAGTAAAATGCACTATTAAACTTCTAGGGTAGGGCAAACAGAGACCCGATTAGATCATTTTATATTATTGTTAATATAAGAACGCAGCGTAATTATATCTCATTTGTTCAATTTACGTCGCCCCTATTTCAGACAGTGTATTGGGATAGGCGGCATCATAAAGAGCGTGGAATAACGAGTAAAATGCACTGCTATCCTTCTATGATAGGGCAATCAAAGACCCGATTAGATCATTCTATATTATGGTTAATACAAGAATTCTGCGTAATTCTATCACATTTGTTCAATTTATGTCGCTCCTATTTCAGATACCGTATTGGGCTAGGCGGCACTTTAAAGCGCACGACATGGCGAGTAAAATACACTATTAAACTTCTATGATAGGGCAATCAGAGGCCCGAATAGATCGTATTATATTATCGTTAATATAAGAATTCTGCGTAATTCTATCACGTTTGTTTAATTTACGTAGCTCCAATTTCAGATAGCGTATAGGGCTAAGTGGCACCTTAAAGCGCATGAAATGACGAGTAAAATACACTACTAAACTTCTAGGATAGGGCAATCAGAGACCCGATTAGATCATTTTATATTATGGTTAATATAAGAATTCAGGGAAATTCTATCACATTTGTTAAATTTACGTCGCTCCTATTACAGATAGCGTATTGGTCTAGGCGGCTTCTTAAAGCGCATGAAATGTCGAGTAAAATGCTCTACTAAACTTCTAGGATATGGCAATCAGAGACCCGCTTAGGTCATCTTATATTATGGTTAATATAAGAATTCCGCCTAATTCTACCACATTTGTACAATTTACGTCGCTCCTATTTCAGATAGCGTATTGGGCTAGGCGGCACCTTAAAGCGCATGAAATGAGGAGTAAAATGGCCTATTAAACTTCTATGATAGGGCAATCAGAGACCCGAATAGATCATATTATATTATGGTTAATATAAGAATTCTGCGTAATTCTATCACATTTGTTCAATTTACGTAGCTCCTATTTCGGATAGTATATTGGTCTAGGCTGCATCTTAACGCGCATGGAATGACGAGTAAAATGCACTACTAACCTTCTATGATAGGGCAATCAGAGACCCGATTAGATCATTTTATATTATGGTTAATATAAGAATTCTGCGTAATTCTATCACATTTGTTCAATTTACGTCGCTCCTATTTCAGATAGCGTATTGGTCTAGGCGGCACCTTAAATCGCATGAAATGACGAGTAAAATGCACTATCAAGCTTCTATGATAGGGCAATCAGAGACCCGATTAGATCATTTTATATTATTGTTAATATAAGAATTCGGCGTAATTTTATCGCATTTGTTCAATTTACGTCGCCCCTATTTCAGATAGCGTATTGGGCTAGGTTGCATCATAAAGCGCATGAAATGTCACATTTGTTCAATTCACGTCGGTCCTATTTCAGATATCGTATTGAGCTAGGTGGCATCTTAAAGCGCATGAAATGGCAAGTAAAATGCAGTATTAAACTCCTAGGGTAGGACAAACAGAGAGCCGATTAGATCAGTTTATATTATTGTTAATATAAGAATTCGGCGTAATTTTATCACATTTGTTCAATTTACGTCGCCCCTTTTTCAGATAGCGTATTGGGCTAGGTTGCATCATAAAGCGCATGAAATGACGAGTAAAATGAACTATTAAACTTCTAGGGTAGGGCAAACAGAGAGCCGAGTAGATCATTTTATATTATGGTTAATTTAAGAATTCAGCGAAACTCTATCACACTTGTTCAATTTACGCCACTCCTATTTCAGATAGCTTATTGGGCTAGGCGGCATCTTAAAGCGCGCGGAATGACGAGTAAAATGCCCTAGTAACCTTCTATGATAGGGCAACCAGAGACCCGATTAGATCATTGTATATTATGGTTAATATAAGAACTCAGCAAAATTCTATCACATTTGTTCAATTTACGTCGCCCCTATTTCAGATAGCGAATTGGGCTAGGAGGCATCTTAAAGCGCATGAAATGTCGAGTAAAATGCACTACTAAATGTCTAGGATAGAGCAATCAGAGACCCGATAAGATCATTTTAAATTATGGTTAATATAAGAATTCTGCGTAATACTATCAGATTTGTTCAATTTACGTCGCACCTATTTCAGATAGCGCGTTGGGCAAAGCGGCACCTTGAAGCGCATGCAATGACGAGTAGAATGCATAATTAAACTTCTATGATAGGGCAATCAGAGACTCGATTAGATCATTTTATATTATTGTTATTATAACAATTCAGCGAAATTCTATCACATTTATTCAATTTACGTCGCTCCTATTTCAGATAGCGTATTGGGCGAGGCGGCACCTTAAAGCGCATGAAATGACGAGTACAATGCACTATTAAACTTTTAGGGTATGACAAACAGAGACCCGATTAGATCATTTTATATTATGGTTAATTTAAGGATTCAGCGAAATTCTATCACATTTGATCAATTTACGTCGCTCCTATTTCAGATAGCGTATTGGCCTGAGCGGCACCTTAAAGCGCATGAAATGACGAGTAAAATGCACTATTAAACTTCTATGATAGGGCAATCAGAGACCCGAATAGATCGTATTATATTATGGTTAATACAACAATTCTGCGTAATTCTATCACATTTGTTCAATTTACGACGCTCCTATTTCAGATACCGTATTGGGCTAAACGTCACCTGAAAGCGCATGAAATGGCAAGTAAAATGCACCATTAAGCTTCTATGATAGGGCAATCAGAGACCCGATCAGATCATTTTATATCATGGTTAATATAAGAATTATGCGTAATTCTATCACATTTGTTCAATTTACATCGCTCCTATTTCAGATAGCGTATTGGGCTATGCGGCACCTTAAAGCGCATGAAATGGCGAGAAAAATGCACTACCAAACTTCTTTGATAGGGCAATCAGAGACCCGATTAGATCATTATATATTATGGTTAATATTAGAATTCAGCGAAATTCTATCACATTTGTTCAATTTACGTCGCTCCTATTTCAGATATCGTATTGAGCTAGGTGGCATCCTAAAGCGCATGAAATGTCGAGTAAAATGCAGTATTAAACTTCTAGGGTAGGGCAAACAGAGAGCCGATTAGATCATTTTATATTATGGTTAATTTAAGAACTCAGCGAAATTCTATCACATTTGTTCAATTCACGTCGGTCCTATTTCAGATATCGTATTGAGCTAGGTGGCATCTTAAAGCGCATGAAATGGCAAGTAAAATGCAGTATTAAACTCCTAGGGTAGGACAAACTGAGAGCCGATTAGATCATTTTATATTATTGTTAATATAAGAATTCGGCGTAATTTTATCACATTTGTTCAATTTACGTCGCCCCTTTTCAGATAGCGTATTGGGCTAGGTTGCATCATAAAGCGCATGAAATGACGAGTAAAATGAACTATTAAACTTCTAGGGTAGGACAAACAGAGAGCCGAGTAGATCATTTTATATTATGGTTAATTTAAGAATTCAGCGAAACTCTATCACACTTGTTCAATTTACGCCACTCCTATTTCAGATAGCTTATTGGGCTAGGCGGCATCTTAAAGCGCGCGGAATGACGAGTAAAATGCCCTAGTAACCTTCTATGATAGGCAACCAGAGACCCGATTAGATCATTGTATATTATGGTTAATATAAGAACTCAGCAAAATTCTATCACATTTGTTCAATTTACGTCGCCCCTATTTCAGATAGCGAATTGGGCTAGGAGGCATCTTAAAGCGCATGAAATGTCGAGTAAAATGCACTACTAAATTTCTAGGATAGGGCAATCAGAGACCCGATTAGATCATTTTAAATTATGGTTAATATAAGAATTCTGCGTAATACTATCAGATTTGTTCAATTTACGTCGCACCTATTTCAGATAGCGCGTTGGGCAAAGCGGCACCTTAAAGCGCATGCAATGACGAGTAGAATGCATAATTAAACTTCTATGATAGGGCAATCAGAGACTCGATTAGATCATTTTATATTATTGTTATTATAACAATTCAGCGAAATTCTATCACATTTATTCAATTTACGTCGCTCCTATTTCAGATAGCGTATTGGGCGAGGCGGCACCTTAAAGCGCATGAAATGACGAGTACAATGCACTATTAAACTTTTAGGGTATGACAAACAGAGACCCGATTAGATCATTTTATATTATGGATAATTTAAGGATTCAGCGAAATTCTATCACATTTGATCAATTTACGTCGCTCCTATTTCAGATAGCGTATTGGCCTGAGCGGCACCTTAAAGCGCATGAAATGACGAGTAAAATGCACTATTAAACTTCTATGATAGGGCAATCAGAGACCCGAATAGATCGTATTATATTATGGTTAATACAACAATTCTGCGTAATTCTATCACATTTGTTCAATTTATGTCGCTCCTATTTCAGATAGCGTATTGGGCTACGCGGCATCTGAAAGCGCGTGGAATGACGAGTAAAATACCCTACCAACCTTCTACGATAGGGCAATCAGAGATCCGATTAGATCATTATATACTATGGTTAATATAAGTATTTAGCGAAATTTTATCACATTTGTTCAATTTACGTCGCTCCTATTTCAGATAGCGTATTGGGCTAAGTGGCACCTTAAAGCGCATGAAATGACGAGTAAAATGCACTATTAAACTTCTATGATAGGGCAATCAGAGACCCGTTTTGATCATTTTATATTATTGTTAATATAAGAATTCAGCGTAAGTTGATCACATTTGTTGAATTTACGTCGCCCCTATTTCAGATAGCGTATTGGGCTAGGTGGCATCTTAAGGCGCATGAAATGTCGAGTAAAATACACTTTTAAACTTCTTGGGTAGGGCAAACACAGACCCGAATATATCATTTTATTATATGGTTAATTTAGGAATTCAGCGTAACTCTATCACACTTGTACAATTTACGTAGCTCCAATTTCAGATAGCGTATTGGCCTAGGCGGCATCTTAATGCGCGTGGAATGACGAGTAAAATGCACTACTAACCATCTATGGTAGGGCAATGAGAGAACCGATTAGGTCATTTTATATTATGGTTAATATAAGAATTCAGCGAAATTCTATCACATTTGTTCAATTTACGTCGCCCCTATTTCAGATAGCGTATTCGACTAGGCGGCACCTTAAAGCGCATGAAATGATGACTAAAATGCACTATTAGACTTCTATGGTAGGGGAATCAGAGACCCGATTAGATCATTTTAAATTATGTTTAATATAAGAATTCTGCGTAATTCTATCACATTTGTTCAATTTACGTCGCTCCTATTTCAGATAGCTTATTGGGCTAAGCGGGACCGTAAAGCGCATGAAATGACGAGTATAATGCACTATTAAACTTCTATGATAGGGCAATCAGAGACCCGATTAGATCATTTCATATTATTGTTAATATAAGAATGCAGCGTAATTTTATCACATTTGTTCAATTTACGTCGCTCCAACTTCAGATAGCGCATCGGGATAAGCGGCACCTAAAAGCGCACGAAATGGCGAGCAAAATGCACTATTAAACTTCTATGATAGGGCAATCAGAGACCCGATTAGATGAATTTATATTATGGTTAATTTAAGAATTCAGCGAAACTCTGTCACACTTGTTCAATTTACGTAGCTCCAATTTCAATTAGCGTATTGGGCTAGGCGGCACCTTAAAGCGCCTGGAATGACGAGTAAAATGCACCATTAAACTTCTATGATAGGGCAATCAGAGACCCGAATATACCGTATTATATTATGGTTAATATAAGAATTCGGCGTAATTCTATCACGTTTGTTCAATTTACGTAACTCCAATTTCAGATAGCGTACTGGGCTGTGTGGCATCTTAAAGCGCATCGGATGCCGAGCAAAATGCACTATTAAACTTCTATGGTAGGGCAATCAGAGACCCGATTAGATCATTTTATACTAAGGGTAATATAAGAATTCTGCGTAATTCGATCACATTTGTTCAATTTACGTCGCTCCTATTTCAGATAGCGTATCGGGATAAGCGGCACCTAAAAGCGCATGAAATGGGGAGCAAAATGCACGATTAAACTTCTATGATAGGGTAATCAGAGACCCGATTAGATCATTTTATATGATGGTTAATTTAAGAATTAAGCGAAACTTTATCACACTTGTTCAATTTACGGAGCTCCAATTTCAGTTAGCGTATTGGGCTAGGCGGCACCTTAAAGCGGATGGAATGACGTGTATAATGCACTATCAAACTTCTATGATAGGGCAATCAAAGGCCCGAATAGATCATATTATATTATGGTTAATATAAGAATTCTGGGTAATTCTATAACATTTGGTCAATATACGTCGCTCCTACACCAGATATCGTATTGAGATAGACGGCATCTTAAAGCGTATGAAATGGCGAATAAAATGCACTACTATCCTTCTCGGATACGGCCATCAGAGACCCAATTAGATCATTTTATATTATGGTTAATATAAGAATGCAGCGCAATTTTATCACATTTGTTCAATTTACGTCGCCCCTATTTCAGGTAGCGTATTGGGCTATATGGCATCTTAAAGCGCATGAAATGTCGAGTAAAATGCAATACTAAGCTTCTAGGATAGGGCAGTCAGAGACCCGATTAGATCATCTTATATTATGATTAATATAAGAATTCAGTGTAATTCTATCACATTCGTTCAATTTACGTCGCTCCAATTTCAGGTGGCGTACTGGGCTTAGCGGCATCTTAAAGCGCACGAAATCTCGAGCAAAATGCACTACTAACCTTCTATGACAGGGCAATCAGAGACCCGATTAGATCATTTTATATTATGGTTAATATAAGAATTCTGCGTAACTCTGTCACATTTGTTCAATTTACGTAGCTCCTATTTCAGATAGCGTATTGGGCGAGAAAGCATCTTAAAGCGCGTGGAATGACGAGTAAAATTCACTACTAACCTTCTATGATAAGGCAATCAGAGACCCGATTAGATCATATTATATTACTGTTAATATAAGAATTCAGCGAAATTCTATCACATTTGTTCAATTTACGTAGCTCCAATTTCAGATAGCATATTGGGCTAGGTGGCATCTTAAAGCGCATGAAATGTCGAGTAAAATGCACTGTTAAACTTCTAGGGTAGGGCAATCAGAGACCCGATTAGATCATTCTATATTATTGTTAATATAAGAATTCAGTGTAATTCAATCACATTCGTTCAATTTACGTCGCTCCAATTTCAGGTGGCGTATTGGGCTTAGCGGCATCTTAAAGCGCACGAAATGTCGAGTAAAATGCACTGCTAACCGTCTATGACAGGGCAATCAGAGACCCGATTAGATCATTTTATATTATGGTTAATATAAGAATTCTGCGTAATTCCATCACATTTGTTCAATTTACGTCGCCCCTATTTCAGATAGCGTATTGGGCTAGGTTGCATCATAAAGCGCATGAAATGTCGAGTACAATGCACTATTAAAATTCTAGGGTAGGGCAATCAGGGACCCGATTAGATCATTTTATATTATTGTTAATATAAGAATTCAACGTAATTTTATCACATTTGTTGAATTTACGCCGCTCCTATTTCAGATAGCGTATTGGGCTAAGCGGCATCTTAAAGCGCATGAAATGTCGAGTAAAATGCACTATTAAACTTCAATGGTAGGTCGAATAGAGACCCGATTAGATCATTTTATATCATGTTTAATATAAGAAGGCTGCGTAATTCTATCACATTTGTTCAATTTACGTCGCCCCTATATCAGATAGCGTATTGGGCTACACGGCATCTTAAAGCGCATGAAATGTCGACTAAAATGCACTATTAAACTTGTACGGTAGGGCAAACAGAGACCCGATTAGATCGTTTCATATTATGGTTAATTTAAGAATTCAGCGAAACACAATCACACTCGTTCAATTTACGTAGCTCCAATTTCAGATAGCGTATTGGGCTAAGCGGCACCTTAAAGCGCGTGAAATGACGAGTAAAATGCACTATTAAACTTCTCTGATAGGGCAATCGGAGACACGATTAGATCATTTTATATTATTGTTAATATAAGAATGCGGCGTAATTTTATCGCATTTGTTCAATTTACGTCGCCCCTATTTCAGATAGCGTATTGGGCGAGGTTGCATCATAAAGCGCATGAAATGTCGAGTAAAATGCACTACTAAACTTCTCGGATAGGGCAATCAGAGACCCGATTAGGTCATTTTATATTATGGTTAATATAAGAATTCTGCGTAATTCTATCACGTTTGTTCACTTTACGTAGCTCCAATTTCAGATAGCGTATTGGGCTAGGCGGCATCTTAAAGCGCGTGGACTGACGAGTAAATTGCACTATTAAACTTCTGTGATAGTGCAATCGGAGACCAGAATAGACGATATTATATTATGTATAATATAAGAATTCTGCGTAGTTCTATCACGTTTGTTCAATTTACGTAGCTCCAATTTCAGATATCGTATTGGGCTGTGCGGCATCTTAAAGCGCTTGAAATGTCGTGTAAAATGCACTACTAAACTTCTCGGATATGGCAATCAGGGACCCGATTAGGTCATCTTATATTATGATTAATATAAGAACTCAGCGTAATTCTATCACATTTGTTCAATTTACGTCGCTCCTATTTCTGATAGCGTATCGGGATAAGCGGCGCCTTAAAGCCCATGAAGTGCCGAGCAAAGGCGCTATTAAACCTCTATGATAGGGCTATCAGAGACCCGATTAGATCATTCCATATTATGGTTCATATAAGAATTCTGCGTAATTCTATCACATTCGTTAAATTTACGTCGCTCCTATGTCAGACAGCGTATTGGACTAGGCGGCACCTTAGAGCGCATGAAATGACGAGTAAAATGCACTATTAAACTTCTATGATAGGGCAATCGGAGACCCGAATAGACCATATTATATTATGGTTAATATAAGAATTCTGCGTAATTCTATCACGTTTGTTCAATTTACGTAGCTGCAATTTCAGATAGCGTATTGGGCTGTGCGGCACTTTAAAGCGCGTGAAATGTCGTGTAAAATGCACTACTAAACTTCTCGGATACGGCAATCAGGGACCCGATTAGGTCATCTCATATTATGATTAATATAAGAATTCAGCGTAATTCTATCACATTTGTTCAATTTACGTCGCTCCTATTTCAGATAGCGTATTGGGCTAGGCGGCATCTTAAAGCGCGTGGAATAACGAGTAAAATGCACTACGAACCTTCTACGATAGGGCAATCAGAGACCCGATTAGATCATTTTATATTATGGTTAATATAAGAATTCAGCGAAATTCTATCACATTTGTTCAATTTACGTCGCTCCTATTTCAGATAGCGTATTGGGTTAGGCGCCATCTCAAAGCGCGTGGAATGGCGAGTAAAATGCTCTATTAAACTTCTATGATAGGGCAATCAGAGACCCGATTAGATCATTCTATATTATGGTTAATATAAGAATTCTGCGTAATTCTATCACATTTGTTCAACTTACGTCGCTCCTATTTCAGATAGCGTATTGGGCTGGGCGGCACCTTAAAGCGCCTGAAATGGCGAGTAAAATGCACTATTAAACTTTTATGATAGGGCAATCAGAGACCCGAGTAGATCATATTATATTATGGTTAATATAAGAATTCTGCGTACTTCTATCACGCTTGTTCAACTTACGTAGCTCCACTTTCAGATAGCGTGTTGTACTAGGCGGCACCTTAAAGCGCATGAAATGACGAGTAAAATGCACTATTAAACTTCTATGATAGGGCAATCAGAGACCCGATTAGATCATTTTATATTATTGTTAATATAAGAATTCTGAGTAATTTTATCACACTTGTTCAATTTACGTCGCCCCTATTTCAGATAGCGTACTGGGCTAGGTGGCATCTTAAAGCGCATGAAATGGCGAGTAAAATGCACCACTAATCTTCTATGATGGGGCAATCAGAGACCCGATTAGATCATTTTATATTATGGTTAATATAAGAATTCTCCGTACTTCTATCACATTTGTTCAATTTACGTTGCTCCTATTTTAGATAGCGTATTGCTCTCAGCGGCATCTTAATGCGCATGAAATGTCGAGTAAAATGCACTACTAAGCTTCTAGGATAGGGCAATCAGAATCCCGATTAGATCATCTTATATTATTGTTAATTTAAGAATTCATCGTAACTCTATTACATTTTGTCCAATTCACGTCGCTCCTACACCAGATATCGTATTGAGCTAGGCGGCATCTTAAAACGCATGAAATGGCGAGTAAAATGCAATAGTAACCCTCTCAGATACGGCCATCAGAGACCCAATTAGATGATTTTATATTATGGTTAATATAAGAATTCAGCGAGATTCTATCATATTTGTTCAATTTACGTCGCTCGTATTTCAGATAGCGTATTGGGCTAAGCGGCACCTTAAAGCGCATTAAATGATGAGTAAAATGCACTTCTAAACGTCTTTGATAGGGCAATCAGAGACCCGATTAGATCATTTTATGTTATGGTTAATATATGAATTCTCCGTAACTCTAACACATTTATTCAATTTATGCAGCTCCAATTTCAGAGAGCGTATTGGGCTAGGCGGTACCTTAAAGCGCATGAAATGACGAGTAACTTGCACTATTAAACTTCTAAGATAGGGCAATCAGAGACGCGATTAGATCATTTTATATTATGGTTAGTATAAGAATTCAGCGAAAATCTATCACATTTGATGAATTTACGTATCTCCAATTTCAGATAGCGGATTGGGAGATACGGCATCTTAAAGCGCATGAAATAACGAGTAAAATGCACTATTAAACTTCTATGATAGGGCAATCAGAGACCCGAATAGATCGTATTATATTATGGTTAATATAAGAATTCTGCGTAATTCTATCACATTTGTTCAATTTTTGTCGCTCCTATTTCAGATAGCGTATTGGGCTAGGCGGCACCTTAAAGCGCATGAAATGACGTGTAAAATGCACTATCAAACTTCTATGATAGGGCAATCAGAGGCCCGAAAAATCGTATTATATTATGGGTAATATAAGAATTCTGCGTAATTCTATCACGTTTGTTCAATTTACGTAGCTCCAATTTCAGATAGCGCATTGGACTAGGCGGCATCTTAAAGCGCATGAAATGACGAGTAAAATGCACTATTAAACTTCTAGGGTAGGGCAAACAGAGACCCGATTAGATCAATCTATATTATGGTTAATATAAGAATTCTGCGTAATTCTATCACATTTGTTCAATTTATGTCGCTCCTATTTCAGTTAGCGTATTGCGCTTGGCGGCACCTTAAAGTGCATGAAATGACGAGTAACATGCACTATTCAACTTCTATGATAGGGCAATCAGAGACCCGCATAGGTCGTATTATATTATGGTTAATAAAAGAATTCTGCGCAATTCTATCACGTTTGTTCAATTTTCGTTGCTCCTATTTCAGATAGCGTATTGTGCTAGGCGGCATCTTAAAGCGCATGAAATGTCGAGTAAAATACACTACTAAACTTCTCGGATAGGGCAATCAGAGACCCGATTAGGTCATCTTATATTATGGTTAAAATAAGAATTCAGCGAACTTTTATCACATTTGTTCAATTCACGTCGCCCCTATTTCAGATAGCGTATTGGGCTAAGCGGCATCTTAAAGCGCATGAAATGTCGAGTAAAATGCACTATTAAACTTCAATGGTAGGTCGAATAGAGACCCGATTAGATCATTTTATATTATGTTTAATATAAGAAGGCTGCGTAATTCTATCACATTTGTTCAATTTACGTCGCCCCTATATCAGATAGCGTATTGGGCTACACGGTATCTTAAAGCGCATGAAATGTCGAGTAAAATGCACTATTAAACTTGTACGGTAGGGCAAACAGAGACCCGATTAGATCGTTTCATATTATGGTTAATTTAAGAATTCAGCGAAACTCAATCACACTTGTTCAATTTACGTAGCTCCAATTTCAGATAGCGTATTGGGCTAAGCGGCACCTTAAAGCGCATGAAATGAAGAGTAAAATGCACTATTAAACTTCTCTGATAGGGCAATCGGAGACACGATTAGATCATTTTATATTATTGTTAATATAAGAATGCGGCGTATTTTTATCGCATTTGTTCAATTAACGTCGCCCCTATTTCACATAGCGTATTGGGCTAGGTTGCATCATAAAGCGCATGAAATGTCGAGTAAAATGCACTATTAAACTTCTATGATAGGTCAATCGAAGACACGATTAGATCATTTTATATTATTGTTAATATAAGAATGCGGCGTAATTTTATCGCATTTGTTCAATTTACGTCGCCCCTATTTCAGATAGCGTATTGGGCTAGGTTGCATCATAAAGCGCATGAAATGTCGAGTAAAATGCACTATTAAAATTCTAGGGTAGGGCAAACAGAGAGCCGATTAGATCATTTTATATTATGGCTCATTTAAGAATTCAGCGGAACTCTATCACACTTGTTCAATTTACGTCGCTCCTATTTCAGATAGCGTATTGGGCTAAGCGGCACCTTAAAGCGCATGAAATGACGAGTAAAATATACTGCTAACCTTCTATGATAGGGCAATCAGAGACCCGATTAGATGATTTTATATTATTGTTAATATAAGAATTCAGCGTAATTTTATCACATTTGTTCAATTTACGTCGACCCTATTTCAGATATCGTATTGGGCTAAGCGGCACCTTAAAGCGCATGAAATGACGAGTAAAATGCACTACTAAACTTCTTTGAAAGGGCAATCAGAGACCCGATTAGATCATTTTATATTATGGTTAATATAAGAATGCAGCGAAATTCTATCACATTTGTTCAATTTACGTCGCTCCTATTTCAGATAGCGTATTGGGCTTAGCGGCATCTCAAAGCGCATCAAGTGCCGAGTAAAATGCACTATTAAACTTCTAGGGTAGGTCGAATAGAGACCCGATTAGATCATTTTATATTATGTTTAATATAAGAATTCTGCGTAATTGTATCACATTTGTTCAATTTACGTCGCTCCTATTTCAGATAGCGTTTTGGGCTAGGTGGCATCTTAGAGCGCATGAATTGTCGAGTAAAATGCACTACAAAACTTCTTGGACAGGGCAATCAGAGACCCGATTAGGTCATCTTATATTATGATTAATATAAGAATTCAGCATAATTCTATCACATTTTTTCAATTTACGTCGCTCCTATTTCCGATAGCGGATTGGGCTAGACGGCACCTTAAAGCGCATGAAATGGCGAGTAAAATGCACTACGAAAAATCTATGATAGGGCAATCAGAGACCCGTATAGATCATTCTATATTATGGTTAATATAAGAATTCTGCGTAATTCTATCACATTTGTTCAATTTTAGTCGCTCCTATTTCAGATAGCGTACTGGGCTAAGCGGCACCTTAATGCGCATGAAATGTCGAGTAAAATGCCCAAATAAACTTCTATGATAGGGCAATCAGGGACCCGATTAGATCATGTTATATTATTGTTAATATAAGAATGCATCGCAATTTTATCACATTTGTTCAATTTACGTCGCCCCTATTTCAGATAGCGTATTGGGCTAGGCGGCATCTTAAAGCGTATGAAATGTCGAGTAAAATGCACTACTAAACTTCTCGGATAGGGCAATCAGAGACCCGATTAGGTCATCTTATATTATGGTTAATATAAGAATTCAGCGAAATTCTATCACATTTGTACAATTTACGTCGCTCCTATTTCAGAACGCGTATTGGGCTAACCGGCACCTTAAAGCGCATGAAACGACGATTAAAATGCACTATTAAACTTCTGTGATAGTGCAATCGGAGACCCGAATAGACCATATTATATTATGGATAATATAAGAATTCTGCGTAATTCTATCACGTTTGTTCAATTTACGTAGCTCCAATTTCCGATAGCGTATTGGGCTGTGCGGTATCTTAAAGCGCTTGAAATGTCGTGTAAAATGCACTACTAAACTTCTCGGATATGGCAATCAGGGACCCGATTAGGTCATCTTATATTATGATTAATATAAGGATTCAGCGTAATTCTATCACATTTGTTCAATTTACGTCGCTCCTATTTCTGATAGCGTATCGTGATAAGCGGCGCCTTAAAGCCCATGAAGTGCCGAGCAAAAGGCACTATTAAACTTCTATGATAGGGCTATCAGAGACCCGATTAGATCATTCCATATTATGGTTCATATAAGAATTCTGCGTAATTCTATCACATTCGTTAAATTTACGTCGCTCCTATGTCAGACAGCGTATTGGGCTAGGCGGCACCTTATGCGCATGAAATGACGAGTAAAGTGCACTATTAAACTTCTATGATAGGGCAATCGGAGACCCGAATAGACCATATTATATTATGGTTAATATAAGAATTCAGCGCAATTTTATCACATTTGTTCAATTTACGTCGCCCCTATTTCAGGTAGCGTATTAGGCTAGATGACATCTTAAAGCGCATGAAATGTCGAGTAAAACGCACTATTAAACTTCTAGGGTAGGGCAAACAGAGACCCGATTAGATCATTTTATATTATTGTTAATATAAGAACGCAGCGTAATTATATCACATTTGTTCAATTTACGTCGCCCCTATTTCAGACAGCGTATTGGGCTAGGCGGCATCTTATAGCGCATGAAATGACGAGTAAAATGCACTATTAAACTTCTAGGGTAGGGCAAACAGAGACCCGATTAGATCATTTTATATTATGATTAATATAAGAATTCTGCGTAATTCTATCACATTTGTTCAATTTATGTCGCTCCTATTTCAGATACCGTATTGGGCTAGGCGGCACTTTAAAGCGCACGACATGGCGAGTAAAATACACTATTAAACTTCTATGATAGGGCAATCAGAGGCCCGAATAGATCGTATTATATTATCGTTAATATAAGAATTCTGCGTAATTCTATCACGTTTGTTTAATTTACGTAGCTCCAATTTCAGATAGCGTATAGGGCTAAGTGGCACCTTAAAGCGCATGAAATGACGAGTAAAATACACTACTAAACTTCTAGGATAGGGCAATCACAGACCCGATTAGATCATTTTATATTATGGTTAATATAAGAATTCAGGGAAATTCTATCACATTTGTTAAATTTACGTCGCTCCTATTACAGATAGCGTATTGGTCTAGGCGGCTTCTTAAAGCGCATGAAATGTCGAGTAAAATGCTCTACTAAACTCTAGGATATGGCAATCAGAGACCCGCTTAGGTCATCTTATATTATGGTTAATATAAGAATTCCGCCTAATTCTACCACATTTGTACAATTTACGTCGCTCCTATTTCAGATAGCGTATTGGGCTAGGCGGCACCTTAAAGCGCATGAAATGAGGAGTAAAATGGCCTATTAAACTTCTATGATAGGGCAATCAGAGACCCGAATAGATCATATTATATTATGGTTAATATAAGAATTCTGCGTAATTCTATCACATTTGTTCAATTTACGTAGCTCCTATTTCGGATAGTATATTGGTCTAGGCTGCATCTTAACGCGCATGGAATGACGAGTAAAATGCACTACTAACCTTCTATGATAGGGCAATCAGAGACCCGATTAGATCATTTTATATTATGGTTAATATAAGAATTCTGCGTAATTCTATCACATTTGTTCAATTTACGTCGCTCCTATTTCAGATAGCGTATTGGTCTAGGCGGCACCTTAAATCGCATGAAATGACGAGTAAAATGCACTATCAAGCTTCTATGATAGGGCAATCAGAGACCCGATTAGATCATTTTATATTATTGTTAATATAAGAATTCGGCGTAATTTTATCGCATTTGTTCAATTTACGTCGCCCCTATTTCAGATAGCGTATTGGGCTAGGTTGCATCATAAAGCGCATGAAATGTCACATTTGTTCAATTCACGTCGGTCCTATTTCAGATATCGTATTGAGCTAGGTGGCATCTTAAAGCGCATGAAATGGCAAGTAAAATGCAGTATTAAACTCCTAGGGTAGGACAAACAGAGAGCCGATTAGATCATTTTATATTATTGTTAATATAAGAATTCGGCGTAATTTTATCACATTTGTTCAATTTACGTCGCCCCTTTTTCAGATAGCGTATTGGGCTAGGTTGCATCATAAAGCGCATGAAATGACGAGTAAAATGAACTATTAAACTTCTAGGGTAGGGCAAACAGAGAGCCGAGTAGATCATTTTATATTATGGTTAATTTAAGAATTCAGCGAAACTCTATCACACTTGTTCAATTTACGCCACTCCTATTTCAGATAGCTTATTGGGCTAGGCGGCATCTTAAAGCGCGCGGAATGACGAGTAAAATGCCCTAGTAACCTTCTATGATAGGGCAACCAGAGACCCGATTAGATCATTGTATATTATGGTTAATATAAGAACTCAGCAAAATTCTATCACATTTGTTCAATTTACGTCGCCCCTATTTCAGATAGCGAATTGGGCTAGGAGGCATCTTAAAGCGCATGAAATGTCGAGTAAAATGCACTACTAAATTTCTAGGATAGGGCAATCAGAGACCCGATAAGATCATTTTAAATTATGGTTAATATAAGAATTCTGCGTAATACTATCAGATTTGTTCAATTTACGTCGCACCTATTTCAGATAGCGCGTTGGGCAAAGCGGCACCTTGAAGCGCATGCAATGACGAGTAGAATGCATAATTAAACTTCTATGATAGGGCAATCAGAGACTCGATTAGATCATTTTATATTATTGTTATTATAACAATTCAGCGAAATTCTATCACATTTATTCAATTTACGTCGCTCCTATTTCAGATAGCGTATTGGGCGAGGCGGCACCTTAAAGCGCATGAAATGACGAGTACAATGCACTATTAAACTTTTAGGGTATGACAAACAGAGACCCGATTAGATCATTTTATATTATGGTTAATTTAAGGATTCAGCGAAATTCTATCACATTTGATCAATTTACGTCGCTCCTATTTCAGATAGCGTATTGGCCTGAGCGGCACCTTAAAGCGCATGAAATGACGAGTAAAATGCACTATTAAACTTCTATGATAGGGCAATCAGAGACCCGAATAGATCGTATTATATTATGGTTAATACAACAATTCTGCGTAATTCTATCACATTTGTTCAATTTACGACGCTCCTATTTCAGATACCGTATTGGGCTAAACGTCACCTGAAAGCGCATGAAATGGCAAGTAAAATGCACCATTAAGCTTCTATGATAGGGCAATCAGAGACCCGATCAGATCATTTTATATCATGGTTAATATAAGAATTATGCGTAATTCTATCACATTTGTTCAATTTACATCGCTCCTATTTCAGATAGCGTATTGGGCTATGCGGCACCTTAAAGCGCATGAAATGGCGAGAAAAATGCACTACCAAACTTCTTTGATAGGGCAATCAGAGACCCGATTAGATCATTATATATTATGGTTAATATTAGAATTCAGCGAAATTCTATCACATTTGTTCAATTTACGTCGCTCCTATTTCAGATATCGTATTGAGCTAGGTGGCATCCTAAAGCGCATGAAATGTCGAGTAAAATGCAGTATTAAACTTCTAGGGTAGGGCAAACAGAGAGCCGATTAGATCATTTTATATTATGGTTAATTTAAGAACTCAGCGAAATTCTATCACATTTGTTCAATTCACGTCGGTCCTATTTCAGATATCGTATTGAGCTAGGTGGCATCTTAAAGCGCATGAAATGGCAAGTAAAATGCAGTATTAAACTCCTAGGGTAGGACAAACTGAGAGCCGATTAGATCATTTTATATTATTGTTAATATAAGAATTCGGCGTAATTTTATCACATTTGTTCAATTTACGTCGCCCCTTTTCAGATAGCGCATTGGGCTAGGTTGCATCATAAAGCGCATGAAATGACGAGTAAAATGAACTATTAAACTTCTAGGGTAGGACAAACAGAGAGCCGAGTAGATCATTTTATATTATGGTTAATTTAAGAATTCAGCGAAACTCTATCACACTTGTTCAATTTACGCCACTCCTATTTCAGATAGCTTATTGGGCTAGGCGGCATCGTAAAGCGCGCGGAATGACGAGTAAAATGCCCTAGTAACCTTCTATGATAGGCAACCAGAGACCCGATTAGATCATTGTATATTATGGTTAATATAAGAACTCAGGAAAATTCTATCACATTTGTTCAATTTACGTCGCCCCTATTTCAGATAGCGAATTGGGCTAGGAGGCATCTTAAAGCGCATGAAATGTCGAGTAAAATGCACTACTAAATTTCTAGGATAGGGCAATCAGAGACCCGATTAGATCATTTTAAATTATGGTTAATATAAGAATTCTGCGTAATACTATCAGATTTGTTCAATTTACGTCGCACCTATTTCAGATAGCGCGTTGGGCAAAGCGGCACCTTAAAGCGCATGCAATGACGAGTAGAATGCATAATTAAACTTCTATGATAGGGCAATCAGAGACTCGATTAGATCATTTTATATTATTGTTATTATAACAATTCAGCGAAATTCTATCACATTTATTCAATTTACGTCGCTCCTATTTCAGATAGCGTATTGGGCGAGGCGGCACCTTAAAGCGCATGAAATGACGAGTACAATGCACTATTAAACTTTTAGGGTATGACAAACAGAGACCCGATTAGATCATTTTATATTATGGTTAATTTAAGGATTCAGCGAAATTCTATCACATTTGATCAATTTACGTCGCTCCTATTTCAGATAGCGTATTGGCCTGAGCGGCACCTTAAAGCGCATGAAATGACGAGTAAAATGCACTATTAAACTTCTATGATAGGGCAATCAGAGACCCGAATAGATCGTATTATATTATGGTTAATACAACAATTCTGCGTAATTCTATCACATTTGTTCAATTTATGTCGCTCCTATTTCAGATAGCGTATTGGGCTACGCGGCATCTGAAAGCGCGTGGAATGACGAGTAAAATACCCTACCAACCTTCTACGATAGGGCAATCAGAGATCCGATTAGATCATTATATACTATGGTTAATATAAGTATTTAGCGAAATTTTATCACATTTGTTCAATTTACGTCGCTCCTATTTCAGATAGCGTATTGGGCTAAGTGGCACCTTAAAGCGCATGAAATGACGAGTAAAATGCACTATTAAACTTCTATGATAGGGCAATCAGAGACCCGTTTTGATCATTTTATATTATTGTTAATATAAGAATTCAGCGTAAGTTGATCACATTTGTTGAATTTACGTCGCCCCTATTTCAGATAGCGTATTGGGCTAGGTGGCATCTTAAAGCGCATGAAATGTCGAGTAAAATACACTTTTAAACTTCTTGGGTAGGGCAAACACAGACCCGAATATATCATTTTATTATATGGTTAATTTAGGAATTCAGCGTAACTCTATCACACTTGTACAATTTACGTAGCTCCAATTTCAGATAGCGTATTGGCCTAGGCGGCATCTTAATGCGCGTGGAATGACGAGTAAAATGCACTACTAACCATCTATGGTAGGGCAATGAGAGAACCGATTAGGTCATTTTATATTATGGTTAATATAAGAATTCAGCGAAATTCTATCACATTTGTTCAATTTACGTCGCCCCTATTTCAGATAGCGTATTCGACTAGGCGGCACCTTAAAGCGCATGAAATGATGACTAAAATGCACTATTAGACTTCTATGGTAGGGGAATCAGAGACCCGATTAGATCATTTTAAATTATGTTTAATATAAGAATTCTGCGTAATTCTATCACATTTGTTCAATTTACGTCGCTCCTATTTCAGATAGCTTATTGGGCTAAGCGGGACCGTAAAGCGCATGAAATGACGAGTATAATGCACTATTAAACTTCTATGATAGGGCAATCAGAGACCCGATTAGATCATTTCATATTATTGTTAATATAAGAATGCAGCGTAATTTTATCACATTTGTTCAATTTACGTCGCTCCAACTTCAGATAGCGCATCGGGATAAGCGGCACCTAAAAGCGCACGAAATGGCGAGCAAAATGCACTATTAAACTTCTATGATAGGGCAATCAGAGACCCGATTAGATGAATTTATATTATGGTTAATTTAAGAATTCAGCGAAACTCTGTCACACTTGTTCAATTTACGTAGCTCCAATTTCAATTAGCGTATTGGGCTAGGCGGCACCTTAAAGCGCCTGGAATGACGAGTAAAATGCACCATTAAACTTCTATGATAGGGCAATCAGAGACCCGAATATACCGTATTATATTATGGTTAATATAAGAATTCGGCGTAATTCTATCACGTTTGTTCAATTTACGTAACTCCAATTTCAGATAGCGTACTGGGCTGTGTGGCATCTTAAAGCGCATCGGATGCCGAGCAAAATGCACTATTAAACTTCTATGGTAGGGCAATCAGAGACCCGATTAGATCATTTTATACTAAGGGTAATATAAGAATTCTGCGTAATTCGATCACATTTGTTCAATTTACGTCGCTCCTATTTCTGATAGCGTATCGGGATAAGGGGCACCTAAAAGCGCATGAAATGGGGAGCAAAATGCACGATTAAACTTCTATGATAGGGTAATCAGAGACCCGATTAGATCATTTTATATGATGGTTAATTTAAGAATTAAGCGAAACTTTATCACACTTGTTCAATTTACGTAGCTCCAATTTCAGTTAGCGTATTGGGCTAGGCGGCACCTTAAAGCGGATGGAATGACGTGTATAATGCACTATCAAACTTCTATGATAGGGCAATCAAAGGCCCGAATAGATCATATTATATTATGGTTAATATAAGAATTCTGGGTAATTCTATAACATTTGGTCAATATACGTCGCTCCTACACCAGATATCGTATTGAGATAGACGGCATCTTAAAGCGTATGAAATGGCGAATAAAATGCACTACTATCCTTCTCGGATACGGCCATCAGAGACCCAATTAGATCATTTTATATTATGGTTAATATAAGAATGCAGCGCAATTTTATCACATTTGTTCAATTTACGTCGCCCCTATTTCAGGTAGCGTATTGGGCTATATGGCATCTTAAAGCGCATGAAATGTCGAGTAAAATGCAATACTAAGCTTCTAGGATAGGGCAGTCAGAGACCCGATTAGATCATCTTATATTATGATTAATATAAGAATTCAGTGTAATTCTATCACATTCGTTCAATTTACGTCGCTCCAATTTCAGGTGGCGTACTGGGCTTAGCGGCATCTTAAAGCGCACGAAATCTCGAGCAAAATGCACTACTAACCTTCTATGACAGGGCAATCAGAGACCCGATTAGATCATTTATATTATGGTTAATATAAGAATTCTGCGTAATTCTATCACATTTGTTCAATTTACGTAGCTCCTATTTCAGATAGCGTATTGGGCGAGAAAGCATCTTAAAGCGCGTGGAATGACGAGTAAAATTCACTACTAACCTTCTATGATAAGGCAATCAGAGACCCGATTAGATCATATTATATTACTGTTAATATAAGAATTCAGCGAAATTCTATCACATTTGTTCAATTTACGTAGCTCCAATTTCAGATAGCATATTGGGCTAGGTGGCATCTTAAAGCGCATGAAATGTCGAGTAAAATGCACTGTTAAACTTCTAGGGTAGGGCAATCAGAGACCCGATTAGATCATTTTATATTATTGTTAATATAAGAATTCAGTGTAATTCAATCACATTCGTTCAATTTACGTCGCTCCAATTTCAGGTGGCGTATTGGGCTTAGCGGCATCTTAAAGCGCACGAAATGTCGAGTAAAATGCACTGCTAACCGTCTATGACAGGGCAATCAGAGACCCGATTAGATCATTTTATATTATGGTTAATATAAGAATTCTGCGTAATTCCATCACATTTGTTCAATTTACGTCGCCCCTATTTCAGATAGCGTATTGGGCTAGGTTGCATCATAAAGCGCATGAAATGACGAGTACAATGCACTATTAAAATTCTAGGGTAGGGCAATCAGGGACCCGATTAGATCATTTTATATTATTGTTAATATAAGAATTCAACGTAATTTTATCACATTTGTTGAATTTACGCCGCTCCTATTTCAGATAGCGTATTGGGCTAAGCGGCATCTTAAAGCGCATGAAATGTCGAGTAAAATGCACTATTAAACTTCAATGGTAGGTCGAATAGAGACCCGATTAGATCATTTTATATCATGTTTAATATAAGAAGGCTGCGTAATTCTATCACATTTGTTCAATTTACGTCGCCCCTATATCAGATAGCGTATTGGGCTACACGGCATCTTAAAGCGCATGAAATGTCGACTAAAATGCACTATTAAACTTGTACGGTAGGGCAAACAGAGACCCGATTAGATCGTTTCATATTATGGTTAATTTAAGAATTCAGCGAAACACAATCACACTCGTTCAATTTACGTAGCTCCAATTTCAGATAGCGTATTGGGCTAAGCGGCACCTTAAAGCGCGTGAAATGACGAGTAAAATGCACTATTAAACTCTCTGATAGGGCAATCGGAGACACGATTAGATCATTTTATATTATGGTTAATATAAGAATT
>CAKAJE020000032.1:0-86874 GCA_916610135.2 Macropis europaea | reverse complement strand
CATTCCACGCGCTTTAAGTTGCCGCCCTAGCCCAGTACGCTATCTGAAAATAGGAGCTACGTAAGTTGAACAAATGTCACAGAATTACGCTGAATTCTTATATTAACCGTAATATAAAATGATCTAATCGGGTCTCTGTTTGCCTTATCCTAGAAGTTTAATAGTGCATTTTACTCGTCAATTCATGCGCTTTGCGATGCCGCTTAGCCCAATAAGCTATCTGAAATAGGAGCGACGTAAATTGAACAAATGTGATAGAATTTCGCTGAATTCTTATATTAACCAAAATATAAATGATCTGATCGGGTCTCTGATTGCCCTATCATAGAAGTTTAACAGTGCATTTACTCGCCATTCCACGCGCTTTAAGTTGCCGCCTAGCCCAGCACGCTATCTGAAATAGGAGCTACGTAAGTTGAACAAATGTCACAGAATTACGCTGAATTCTTATGTTACCCGTAATATAAAATGATCTAATCGGGTCTCTGTTTGCCTTATCCTAGAAGTTAATAGTGCATTTTACTCGCCATTTCATGCGCTTTGAGATGCCGCTTAGCCCAATACGCTATCTGAAATAGGAGCGACGTAATTGAACAAATGTGATAGAATTTCACTGAATTCTTATATTAACCAAAATATAAAATGATCTAATCGGGTCTCTGATTGCCCTACCCTAGAAGTTTAGTAGTGCATTTTACTCACCATTCCACGCGCTTTAAGTTGCCGCCTAGCCCAGTACGCTATCTGAAATAGGAGCGACGTAAATTGAACAAATGAGATAGAATTTCGCTGAATTCTTATATTAACCAAATATGAAATGATCTTATCGGGTCTCTGATTGCCCTACCCTAGAAGTTTAATAGTGCATTTTACTCGCCCTTTCGTGCGCTGTGAGATGCCGCTTAGGCCCAATACGCTATCTGAAATAGGAGCGACGTAAATTGAACAAATGTGATAGAATTTCGCTGGATTCTTATATTAACCAAAATATAAAATGATCTAATCGGGTCTCTGATTGCCCTATCATAGAAGTTTAAGAGTGCATTTTACTCGCCATTCCACGCGCTTTAAGTTGCCGCCTAGCCCAGTACGCTATCTGAAATAGGAGCTACGTAAGTTGAACAATGTCACAGAATTACGCTGCATTCTTATGTTAACCGTAATATAAAATGATCTAATCAGGTCTCTGTTTGCCTTATCCTAGAAGTTTAAGAGTGCATTTTACTCGCCATTTCATGCGCTTTGAGATGCCGCTTAGCCCAATACGCTATCTGAAATAGGAGCGACGTAAATTGAACAAATGTGATAGAATTTCGCTGAATTCTTATATTAACCAAAATATAAAATGATCTGATCGGGTCTCTGATTGCCCTATCATAGAAGTTTAACAGTGCATTTTACTCGCCATTCCACGCGCTTTAAGTTGCCGCCTAGCCCAGCACGCTATCTGAAATAGGAGTTACGTAAGTTGAACAAATGTCACAGAATTACGCTGAATTCTTATATTAACCGTAATATAAAATGATCTAATCGGGTCTCTGTTTGCCTTATCCTAGAAGTTTAATAGTGCATTTTACTCGCCATTTCATGCGCTTTGAGATGCCGCTTAGCCCAGTACACTATCTGAAATAGGAGCGACGTAAATTGAAAAAATGTGATAGAATTTCCCTGAAATGTTATAGTAAACAAAATATAAAATGATCTATTCGTAACTCTGATTGCCCTATCATAGAAGTTTAGAAGTGCATTTTAGTCGCCCTTCCATGCGCTTTAAGATGCCGCCTAGCCCAGTACGCTATCTGAAATAGGAGCGACGTTAGTTGAACAAATGTGATAGAATTACGCTGAATTCTTATATTAACCGTAATATAAAATGATCTATTCGGGTGTCTGTTCGCCCTACCCCTAGAAGTTTAATAGTGCATTTCACTCGCCATTCCATGCGCTTTGAGATGCCGCTTAGCCCAATACGCTATCTGAAATAGGAGCGACGTTAATAGAACAAATGTGATAGAATTTCGCTGAATTCTTATATTATCCAAAATATGAAATGATCTTATCGGGTCTCTGATTGCCCTACCCTAGAAGTTTAATAGTGCATTTTACTCGCCCTTTCGTGCGCTGTGAGATGCCGCTTAGCCCAATACGCTATCTGAAATAGGAGCGACGTAAATTGAACAAATGTGATAGAATTTCGCTGGATTCTTATATTAACCAAAATATAAAATGATCTAATCGGGTCTCTGATTGCCCTATCATAGAAGTTTAATAGTGCATTTTACTCGCCATTCCACGCGCTTTAAGTTGCCGCCTAGCACAGTACGCTATCTGAAATAGGAGCTACGTAAGTTGAACAAATGTCACAGAATTACGCTGAATTCTTATGTTAACCGTAATATAAAATGATCTAATCGGGTCTCAGTTTGCCTTATCCTAGAAGTTTAATAGTGCATTTTACTCGCCATTTCATGCGCTTTGAGATGCCGCTTAGCCCAATACGCTATCTGAAATAGGAGCGACGTAAATTGAACAAATGTGATAGAATTTCACTGAATTCTTATATTAACCAAAATATAAAATGATCTAATCGGGTCTCTGATTGCCCTATCATAGAAGTTTTATAGTGCATTTTACTCGCCATTTCATGCGCTTGAGATGCCGCTTAGACCAATACGCTATCTGAAATAGGAGCGACGTTAATTAAACAAATGTGATAGAACTTCGCTGAATTCTTATATTAACCATAATATAAAATGATCTAATCGGTCTCTGATTGCCCTACCCTAGAAGTTTAATAGTGCATTTTACTCACCATTCCACGCGCTTTAAGTTGCCGCCTAGCCCAGTACGCTATCTGAAATAGGAGCGACGTAAATTGAACAAATGTGATAGAATTTCGCTGAATTCTTATATTAACCAAAATATGAAATGATCTTATCGGGTCTCTGATTGCCCTACCCTAGAAGTTTAATAGTGCATTTTACTCGCCCTTTCGTGCGCCGTGAGATGCCGCTTAGCCCAATACGCTATCTGAAATAGGAGCGACGTAAATTGAACAAATGTGATAGAATTTCGCTGGATTCTTATATTAACCAAAATAAAAATGATCTAATCGGGTCTCTGATTGCCCTATCGTAGAAGTTTAATAGTGCATTTTACTCGGCATTCCACGCGCTTTAAGTTGCCGCCTAGCCCAGTACGCTATCTGAAATAGGAGCTACGTCAGTTGAACAAATGTCACAGAATTACGCTGCATTCTTATGTTAACCGTAATATAAAATGATCTAATCGGGTCTCTGATTGCCCTATCATAGAAGTTTAACAGTGCATTTTACTCGCCATTTCATGCACTTTGAGATGCCGCTTAGACCAATACGCTATCTGAAATAGGAGCGACGTTAATTAAACAAATGTGATAGAACTTCGCTGAATTCTTATATTAACCATAATATAAAATGATCTAATCGGGTCTCTGATTGCCCTACCCTGGAAGTTTAATAGTGCATCTTACTCACCATTCCACGCGCTTTAAGTTGCCGCCTAGCCCTGTACGCTATCTGAAATAGGAGCTACGTAAGTTGAACAAATGTCACAGAATTACGCTGAATTCTTATATTAACCGTAATATAAAATGATCTAATCGGGTCTCCGTTTGCCTTATCCTAGAAGTTTAATAGTGCATTTTACTCGCCATTTCATGCCCTTTGAGATGCCGCTTAGCCCAATACGCTATCTGAAATAGGAGCGACGTAAATTGAACAAATGTGATAGAATTTCGCTGAATTCTTATATTAACCAAAATATAAAATGATCTAATGGGGTTCTGTTTGCCCTACCCTAGAAGTTTAATAGTGCATTTTACTCGCCATTTCTTGCGCTTTGAGATGCCACTTAGCACAAGTCGCTATCTGAAATAGGAGCGACGTAAATTGACAAATGTGATAGAATTTCGCTGGATTCTTATATTAACCAAAATATAAAATGATCTAATCGGGTCTCTGATTGCCGTATCATAGAAGTTTAATAGTGCATTTTACTCGCCATTCCACGCGCATTAGTTGCCGCCTAGCCCAGTACGCTATCTGAAATAGAGCTACGTAAGTTGAACAAATGTCACAGAATTACGCTGCATTCTTATGTTAACCGTAATATAAAATGATCTAATCGGGTCTCTGTTTGCCTTATCCTAGAACTTTAAGAGTGCATTTTACTCGCCATTTCATGCGCTTTGAGATGCCGCTTAGCCCAATAAGCTATCTGAAATTCGAGCGACGTATATTGAACAAATGTGATAGAACTTCGCTGAATTCTTATATTAACCATAATATAAAATGATCTAATCGGGTCTCTGATTGCCCTACCCTAGAAGTTTAATAGTGCATTTTACTCACCATTCCACGCGCTTTAAGTTGCCGCCCAGCCCAGTACGCTATCTGAAATAGGAGATACGTAAGTTGAACAAATGTCACAGAATTACGCTGAATTCTTATATTAACCGTAATATAAAATGATCTAATCGGGTCTCTGTTTGCCTTATCCTAGAAGTTTAATAGTGCATTTTACTCGTCAATTCATGCGCTTTGCGATGCCGCTTAGCCCAATAAGCTATCTGAAATAGGAGTGACGTAAATTGAAAAAATGTGATAGAATTTCTCTGAATTCTTATATTAACCAAAATATAAAATGATCTAATGCGGTCTCTGTTTGCCCTACCCTAGAAGTTTAATAGTGAATTTTACTCGCCATTTCTTGCACTTTGAGATGCCGCTTATCCCAATACGCTATCTGAAATAGGAGCGACGTAAAATAAACAAATGTGATAGGATTTCGCTGAATTCTTAAATTAACCATAATATAAAATGATCTAATCGGGTCTATATGTGCCCAACACTAGAAGCTTAATAGTGCATTTTACTCGCCATTTCTTGCGCTTTGAGATGCCGCTTAGGCCCAATACGCTATCTGAATAGGAGCGACGTAATTGAACAAATGTGATAGAATTTCCCTGAAATGTTATAGTAAACAAAATATAAAATGATCTATTCGTACTCTGATTGCCCTATCATAGAAGTTTAGAAGTGCATTTTACTCGCCCTTCCACGCGCTTTAAGATGCCGCCTAGCCCAGTACGCTATCTGAAATAGGAGCGACGTTAGTTGAACAAATGTGATAGAATAACGCTGAATTCTTATATTAACCATAATATAAAATGATCTAATCGGGTCTCTGATTGCCCTACCCTAGAAGTTTAATAGTGCATTTTACTCGCCATTCCATGCGCTTTGAGATGCCGCTTAGACCAATACGCTATCTGAAATAGGAGCGACGTAAATTAAACAATCTGATAGAACTTCGCTGAATTCTTATATTAACCATAATATAAATGATCTAATCGGGTCTCTGATTGCCCTACCCTAGAAGTTTAATAGTGCATTTTACTCACCATTCCACGCGCTTTAAGTTGCCGCCTAGCCCAGTACGCTATCTGAAATAGGAGCTACGTAAGTTGAAGCCTATATTAACCGTAATATAAAATGATCTAATCGGGTCTCTGTTTGCCTTATCCTAGAAGTTTAATAGTGCATTTTACTCGTCAATTCATGCGCTTTGCGATGCCGCTTAGCCCAATAAGCTATCTGAAATAGGAGCGACGTAAATTGAACAAATGTGATAGAATTTCGCTGAATTCTTATATTAACCAAATAAAAAAATGATCTGATCGGGTCTCTGATTGCCCTATCATAGAAGTTTAACAGTGCATTTTACTCGCCATTCCACGCGCTTTAAGTTGCCGCCTAGCCCAGCACGCTATCTGAAATAGGAGCTACGTAAGTTGAACAAATGTCACAGAATTACGCTGAATTCTTATGTTAACCGTAATATAAAATGATCTAATCGGGTCTCTGTTTGCCTTATCCTAGAAGTTTAATAGTGCATTTTACTCGCCATTTCATGCGCTTTGAGATGCCGCTAGGCCCAATACGCTATCTGAAATAGGAGCGACGTAAATTGAACAAATGTGATAGAATTTCACTGAATTCTTATATTAACCAAAATATAAAATGATCTAATCGGGTCTCTGATTGCCCTACCCTAGAAGTTTAGTAGTGCATTTTACTCACCATTCCACGCGCTTTAAGTTGCCGCCTAGCCCAGTACGCTGTCTGAAATAGGAGCGACGTAAATTGAACAAATGAGATAGAATTTCGCTGAATTCTTATATTAACCAAAATATGAAATGATCTTATCGGGTCTCTGATTGCCCTACCCTAGAAGTTTAATAGTGCATTTTACTCGCCCTTTCGTGCGCTGTGAGATGCCGCTTAGCCCAATACGCTATCTGAAATAGGAGCGACGTAAATTGAACAAATGTGATAGAATTTCGCTGGATTCTTATATTAACCAAATATAAAATGATCTAATCGGGTCTCTGATTGCCCTATCATAGAAGTTTAATAGTGCATTTTACTCGCCATTCCACGCGCATTAAGTTGCCGCCTAGCCCAGTACGCTATCTGAAATAGGAGCTACGTAAGTTGAACAAATGTCACAGAATTACGCTGCATTCTTATGTTAACCGTAATATAAAATGATCTAATCGGGTCTCTGTTTGCCTTATCCTAGAACTTTAAGAGTGCATTTTACTCGCCATTTCATGCGCTTTGAGATGCCGCTTAGCCCAATACGCTATCTGAAATAGGAGCGACGTAAATTGAACAAATGTGATAGAATTTCGCTGAATTCTTATATTAACCAAAATATAAATGATCTAATCGGGTCTCTGATTGCCCTACCCTAGAAGTTTAATAGTGCATTTTACTCGCCATTTCATGCGCTTTGAGATGCCGCTTAGACCAACACGCTATCTGAAATAGGAGCGACGTAAATTAAACAAATGTGATAGAACTTCGCTGAATTCTTATATTAACCATAATATAAAATGATCTAATCGGGTCTCTGATTGCCCTACCCTAGAAGTTTAATAGTGCATTTTACTCACCATTCCACGCGCTTTAAGTTGCCGCCCAGCCCAGTACGCTATCTGAAATAGGAGATACGTAAGTTGAACAAATGTCACAGAATTACGCTGAATTCTTATATTAACCGTAATATAAAATGATCTAATCGGGTCTCTGTTTGCCTTATCCTAGAAGTTTAATAGTGCATTTTACTCGTCAATTCGTGCGCTTTGCGATGCCGCTTAGCCCAATACGCTATCTGAAATAGGAGCGACGTAAATTGAACAAATGTGATAGAATTTCGCTGGATTCTTATATTAACCAAAATATAAAATGATCTAATCGGGTCTCTGATTGCCCTATCGTAGAAGTTTAATAGTGCATTTTACTCGGCATTCCACGCGCTTTAAGTTGCCGCCTAGCCCAGTACGCTATCTGAAATAGGAGCTACGTCAGTTGAACAAATGTCACAGAATTACGCTGCATTCTTATGTTAACCGTAATATAAAATGATCTATCGGGTCTCTGTTTGCCTTATCCTAGAAGTTTAAGAGTGCATTTTACTCGCCATTTCATGCGCTTTGAGATGCCGCTTAGCCCAATACGCTATCTGAAATAGGAGCGACGTAAATTAAACAAATGTGATAGAACTTCGCTGAATTCTTATATTAACCATAATATAAAATGATCTAATCGGGTCTCTGATTGCCCTACCCTAGAAGTTTAATAGTGCATTTTACTCGCCATTCCACGCGCTTTAAGTTGCCGCCTAGCCCAGCACGCTATCTGAAATAGGAGCTACGTAAGTTGAACAAATGTGATAGAATTTCGCTGAATTCTTATATTAACCAAAATATAAAATGATCTAATGCGGTCTCTGTTTGCCCTACCCTAGAAGTTTAATAGTGCATTTTACTCGCCATTTCCTGCGCTTTGAGATGCCGCTTAGCCCAGTACGCTATCTGAAATAGGAGCGATGTAAATTGAAAAAATGTGATAGAATTTCTCTGAATTCTTATATTAACCAAAATATAAAATGATCTAATGCGGTCTCTGTTTGCCCTACCCTAGAAGTTTAATAGTGCATTTTACTCGCCATTTCCTGCGCTTTGAGATGCCGCTTAGCCCAGTACGCTATCTGAAATAGGAGCGATGTAAATTGAACAAATGTGATAGAATTTCGATTAATTCATTTATTACCCAAAATATATATTGATCTAATCGGGTCTCTGATTGCCCTACCCAAGAAGTTTAATAGTGCATTTACTCGCCATTTCATGCGCTTTGAGATGCCGCTTAGCCAATACGCTATCTGAAATAGGAGCGCGTAAATTGAACAAATGTGATAGAATTTCGCTGAATTCTTATATTAACCAAAATATAAAATGATCTAATCGGGTCTCTGATTGCCCTATCATAGAAGATTAATAGTGCATTTTACTCGCCATTCCACGCGCTTTAAGATGCCGCCAGCCCAGTATGCTATCTGAAATAGGACGGACGTAAATTGAACAAATGTGATAGAAGTTCCCTGAATACTTATATTAACCTTAATGTAAAATGATCTAATCGGGTCTCTGTTCGCCCTGCCCTAGAAGTTTAATAGTGCATTTTACTCGCCATATCATGTGCTTTGAAATGCCGCTTAGCCCAATACGCTATCTGAAATAGGAGCGACGTAAATTGAACAAATGTGATAGAATTTCGCTGAATTCTTATATTAACCAAAATATGAAATGATCTTATCGGGTCTCTGATTGCCCTACCCTAGAAGTTTAATAGTGCATTTTACTCGCCCTTTCGTGCGCTGTGAGATGCCGCTTAGCCCAATACGCTATCTGAAATAGGAGCGACGTAAATTGAACAAATGTGATAGAATTCGCTGAATCCTTAAATTAACCATAATATGAAATGACCTAATGGGGTCTCTGTTTGCCCTACCCTAGAAGTTTAATAGTGCATTTTACTCGCCATTTCTTGCGCTTTGTGATGCCGCTTAGCACAAGTCGCTATTTGAAATAGGAGCGATGTAAATTGAACAAATGTGATAGAATTTCGCTGACTTCTTATATTACACCAAAATATAAAATGATCTAATCGGGTCTCTGATTGCCCTATCATAGAAGTTTAACAGTGCATTTTACTCGCCATTCCACGCGCTTTAAGTTGCCGCCTAGCCCAGCACGCTATCTGAAATAGGAGCTACGTAAGTTGAACAAATGTCACAGATTTACGCTGAATTCTTATATTAACCGTAATATAAAATGATCTAATCGGGTCTCCGTTTGCCTTATCCTAGAAGTTTAATAGTGCATTTTACTCGCCATTTCATGCGCTTTGAGATGCCGCTTAGCCCAATACGCTATCTGAAATAGGAGCGACGTAAATTGAACAAATGTGATAGATTTCGCTGAATTCTTATATTAACCAAAATATAAAATGATCTAATGGGGTCTCTGTTTGCCCTACCCTAGAAGTTTAATAGTGCATTTTACTCGCCATTTCTTGCGCTTTGAGATGCCACTTAGCACAAGTCGCTATCTGAAATAGGAGCGATGTAAATTGAACAAATGTGATAGAATTTCGCTGAATTCTTATATTAACCTTAATGTAAAATGATCTAATCGGGTCTTTGTTCGCCCTACCCAAGAAGTTTAATAGTGCATTTCAACTCGTCATTTCATGCGCTTTGCGATGCCGCTTAGCCCAATAGCTATCTGAAATTGGAGCAACGTATATTGAACAAATGTGATAGAATTTCGCTGAATTCTTATATTAACCAAAATATAAAATGATCTAATCGGGTCTCTGATTGCCCTATCATAGAAGTTTAATAGTGCATTTTACTCGCCATTCCACGCGCTTTAGAATGCCGCCTAGCCAGTACGCTATCTGAAATCGGAGCTACGTAAGTTGAACGAATGTGGCACAATTACGCTGATTTCTTATATTAACCGTAATATAAATGATCTAATCGGGTCTCTGTTTGCCTTATCCTAGAAGTTTAAGAGTGCATTTTACTCGCCATTTCATGCGCTTTGAGATGCCGCTTAGCCCAATACGCTATCTGAAATAGGAGCGACGTAAATTAAACAAATGTGATAGAACTTCGCTGAATTCTTATATTAACCATATATATAATTGATCTAATCGGTCTCTGATTGCCCTACCCTAGAAGTTTAATAGTGCATTTTACTCGCCATTCCACGCGCTTTAAGTTGCCGCCTAGCCCAGCCGCTATCTGAAATAGGAGCTACGTAAGTTGAACAAATGTGATAGAATTTCGCTGAATTCTTATATTAACCAAAATATAAAATGATCTAATGCGGTCTCTGTTTGCCCTACCCTAGAAGTTTAATAGTGCATTTTACTCGCCATTTCCTGCGCTTTGAGATGCCGCTTAGCCCAGTACGCTATCTGAAATAGGAGCGATGTAAATTGAAAAAATGTGATAGAATTTCTCTGAATTCTTATATTAACCAAAATATAAAATGATCTAATGCGGTCTCTGTTTGCCCTACCCTAGAAGTTTAATAGTGCATTTTACTCGCCATTTCCTGCGCTTTGAGATGCCGCTTAGCCCAGTACGCTATCTGAAATAGGAGCGATGTAAATTGAACAAATGTGATAGAATTTCGATTAATTCATTTATTACCCAAAATATATATTGATCTAATCGGGTCTCTGATTGCCCTACCCAAGAAGTTTAATAGTGCATTTTACTCGCCATTTCATGCGCTTTGAGATGCCGCTTAGCCCAATACGCTATCTGAAATAGGAGCGACGTAAATTGAACAAATGTGATAGAATTTCGCTGAATTCTTATATTAACCAAAATATAAAATGATCTAATCGGGTCTCTGATTGCCCTATCATAGAAGATTAATAGTGCATTTTACTCGCCATTCCACGCGCTTTAAGATGCCGCCCAGCCCAGTATGCTATCTGAAATAGGAACGACGTAAATTGAACAAATGTGATAGAAGTTCCCTGAATACTTATATTAACCTTAATGTAAAATGATCTAATCGGGTCTCTGTTCGCCCTGCCCTAGAAGTTTAATAGTGCATTTTACTCGCCATATCATGTGCTTTGAAATGCCGCTTAGCCCAATACGCTATCTGAAATAGGAGCGACGTAAATTGAACAAATGTGATAGAATTTCGCTGAATTCTTATATTAACCAAAATATGAAATGATCTTATCGGGTCTCTGATTGCCCTACCCTAGAAGTTTAATAGTGCATTTTACTCGCCCTTTCGTGCGCTGTGAGATGCCGCTTAGCCCAATACGCTATCTGAAATAGGAGCGACGTAAATTGAACAAATGTGATAGAATTTCGCTGAATCCTTAAATTAACCATAATATGAAATGACCTAATGGGGTCTCTGTTTGCCCTACCCTAGAAGTTTAATAGTGCATTTTACTCGCCATTTCTTGCGCTTTGTGATGCCGCTTAGCACAAGTCGCTATTTGAAATAGGAGCGATGTAAATTGAACAAATGTGATAGAATTTCGCTGACTTCTTATATTAACCAAAATATAAAATGATCTAATCGGGTCTCTGATTGCCCTATCATAGAAGTTTAACAGTGCATTTTACTCGCCATTCCACGCGCTTTAAGTTGCCGCCTAGCCCAGCACGCTATCTGAAATAGGAGCTACGTAAGTTGAACAAATGTCACAGATTTACGCTGAATTCTTATATTAACCGTAATATAAAATGATCTAATCGGGTCTCCGTTTGCCTTATCCTAGAAGTTTAATAGTGCATTTTACTCGCCATTTCATGCGCTTTGAGATGCCGCTTAGCCCAATACGCTATCTGAAATAGGAGCGACGTAAATTGAACAAATGTGATAGAATTTCGCTGAATTCTTATATTAACCAAAATATAAAATGATCTAATGGGGTCTCTGTTTGCCCTACCCTAGAAGTTTAATAGTGCATTTTACTCGCCATTTCTTGCGCTTTGAGATGCCACTTAGCACAAGTCGCTATCTGAAATAGGAGCGATGTAAATTGAACAAATGTGATAGAATTTCGCTGAATTCTTATATTAACCTTAATGTAAAATGATCTAATCGGGTCTTTGTTCGCCCTACCCAAGAAGTTTAATAGTGCATTTCACTCGTCATTTCATGCGCTTTGCGATGCCGCTTAGCCCAATAAGCTATCTGAAATTGGAGCAACGTATATTGAACAAATGTGATAGAATTTCGCTGAATTCTTATATTAACCAAAATATAAAATGATCTAATCGGGTCTCTGATTGCCCTATCATAGAAGTTTAATAGTGCATTTTACTCGCCATTCCACGCGCTTTAGGATGCCGCCTAGCCCAGTACGCTATCTGAAATCGGAGCTACGTAAGTTGAACGAATGTGGCACAATTACGCTGATTTCTTATATTAACCGTAATATAAAATGATCTAATCGGGTCTCTGTTTGCCTTATCCTAGAAGTTTAATAGTGCATTTTACTCGCCATTTCATGCGCTTTGAGATGCCTCTTAGCCCAATACGCTATCTGAAATAGGAGCGACGTAAATTGAACAAATGTGATAGAATTTCGCTGAATTCTTATATTAACCAAAATATAAAATGATCTAATCCGGTCTCTGTTTGCCCTAACCTAGAAGTTTAATAGTGCATTTTACGAGCCATTTCTTACGCTTTGAGATGCAGCTCAGCCCAATACGCTATCTGAAATAGGAGCGACGTAAATTGAACAAATGTGATAGAATTTCGCTGAATTCTTATATTAACCAAAATATGAAATGATCTTATCGGGTCTCTGATTGCCCTACCCTAGAAGTTTAATAGTACATTTTACTCGCCCTTTCGTGCGCTGTGAGATGCCGCTTAGCCCAATACGCTATCTGAAATAGGAGCGACGTAAATTGAACAAATGTGATAGAATTTCGCTGGATTCTTATATTAACCAAAATATAAAATGATCTAATCGGGTCTCTGATTGCCCTATCATAGAAGTTTAATAGTGTATTTTACTCGCCATTCCACGCGCTTTAAGTTGCCGCCTAGCCCAGTACGCTATCTGAAATAGGAGCTACGTAAGTTGAACAGATGTCACCGAATTACGCTGAATTCTTATATTAACCGTAATATAAAATGATCTAATCGGGTCTCTGTTTGCCTTATCCTAGAAATTTAATAGTGCATTTTACTCGTCAATTCATGCGCTTTGCGATGCCGCTTAGCCCAATAAGCTATCTGAGATAGGAGCGACGTAAATTGAACAAATGTGATAGAATTTCGCTGAATTCTTATATTAACCAAAATATAAAATGATCTAATCCGGTCTCTGTTTGCCCTACCCTAGAAGTTTAATAGTGCATTTTACGAGCCATTTCTTGCGCTTTGAGATGCAGCTTAGCCCAATACGCTATCTGAAATAGGAGCGACGTAAATTGAACAAATGTGGTAGAATTTCGTTGATTTCATATATTAACCAAAATATAAAATGATCCAACCGGGTCTCTGATTACCCTATCATAGAAGTTTAGTAGTGCATTTTACTCGCCCTTCCACGCGCTTTAAGATGCCGCTTGGCCCAATAAGCTATCTGAAATAGGAGCGACGTAAATTGAACAAATGTGATAGAATTTCGCTGAATTCTTATATTAACCAAAATACAAAATGATCTAATCGGGTCTCTGATTGCCCTATCATAGAAGTTTAACAGTGCATTTTACTCGCCATTCCACGCGCTTTAAGTTGCTGCCCAGCCCAGCACGCTATCTGAAATAGGAGCTACGTAAGTTGAACAAATGTCACAGAATTACGCTGAATTCTTATATTAACCGTAATATAAAATGATCTAATCGGTTCTCCGTTTGCCTTATCCTAGAAGTTTAATAGTGCATTTTACTCGCCATTTCATGCGCTTTGAGATGCCGCTTAGCCCAATACGCTATCTGAAATACGAGCGACGTAAATTGAACAAATGTGATAGAATTTAGCTGAATTCTTATATTAACCAAAATATAAAATGATCTAATGGGGTCTCTGTTTGCCCTACCCTAGAAGTTTAATAGTGCATTTTACTCGCCATTTCTTGCGCTTTGAGATGCCACTTAGCACAAGTCGCTATCTGATATAGGAGCGATGTAAATTGAACAAATGTGATAGAATTTCGCTGAATTCTTATATTAACCTTAATGTAAAATGATCTAATCGGGTCTTTGTTCGCCCTACCCAAGAAGTTTAATAGTGCATTTCACTCGTCATTTCATGCGCTTTGCGATGCCGCTTAGCCCAATAAGCTATCTGAAATTGGAGCAACGTATATTGAACAAATGTGATAGAATTTCGCTGAATTCTTATATTAACCAAAATATAAAATGATCTAATCGGGTCTCTGATTGCCCTATCATAGAAGTTTAATAGTGCATTTTACTCGCCATTCCACGCGCTTTAAGATGCCGCCTAGCCCAGTACGCTATCTGAAATCGGAGCTACGTAAGTTGAACGAATGTGGCACAATTACGCTGATTTCTTATATTAACCGTAATATAAAATGATCTAATCGGGTCTCTGTTTGCCTTATCCTAGAAGTTTAATAGTGCATTTTACTCGCCATTTCATGCGCTTTGAGATGCCTCTTAGCCCAATACGCTATCTGAAATAGGAGCGACGTAAATTGAACAAATGTGATAGAATTTCGCTGAATTCTTATATTAACCAAAATATAAAATGATCTAATCCGGTCTCTGTTTGCCCTACCCTAGAAGTTTAATAGTGCATTTTACGAGCCATTTCTTACGCTTTGAGATGCAGCTTAGCCCAATACGCTATCTGAAATAGGAGCGACGTAAATTGAACAAATGTGATAGAATTTCGCTGAATTCTTATATTAACCAAAATATGAAATGATCTTATCGGGTCTCTGATTGCCCTACCCTAGAAGTTTAATAGTACATTTTACTCGCCCTTTCGTGCGCTGTGAGATGCCGCTTAGCCCAATACGCTATCTGAAATAGGAGCGACGTAAATTGAACAAATGTGATAGAATTTCGCTGGATTCTTATATTAACCAAAATATAAAATGATCTAATCGGGTCTCTGATTGCCCTATCATAGAAGTTTAATAGTGTATTTTACTCGCCATTCCACGCGCTTTAAGTTGCCGCCTAGCCCAGTACGCTATCTGAAATAGGAGCTACGTAAGTTGAACAAATGTCACAGAATTACGCTGCATTCTTATGTTAACCGTAATATAAAATGATCTAATCGGGTCTCTGTTTGCCTTATCCTAGAAGTTTAAGAGTGCATTTTACTCGCCATTTCATGCGCTTTGAGATGCCGCTTAGCCCAATACGCTATCTGAAATAGGAGCGACGTAAATTAAACAAATGTGATAGAACTTCGCTGGATTCTTATATTAACCAAAATATAAAATGATCTAATCGGGTCTCTGATTGCCCTATCATAGAAGTTTAACAGTGCATTTTACTCGCCATTCCACGCGCTTTAAGTTGCCGCCTAGCCCAGCACGCTATCTGAAATAGGAGCTACGTAAGTTGAACAAATGTCACAGAATTACGCTGAATTCTTATATTAACCATAATATAAAATGATCTAATCGGGTCTCTGATTGCCCTACCCTAGAAGTTTAATAGTGCATTTTACTCACCATTCCACGCGCTTTAAGTTGCCGCCTAGCCCAATACGCTATCTGAAATAGGAGCGACGTAAATTGAACAAATGTGATAGAATTTCGCTGAATTCTTATATTAACCAAAATATAAAATGATCTAATGGGGTCTCTGTTTGCCCTACCCTAGAAGTTTAATAGTGCATTTTACTCGCCATTTCTTGCGCTTTGAGATGCCACTTAGCACAAGTCGCTATCTGAAATAGGAGCGATGTAAATTGAACAAATGTGATAGAATTTCGCTGAATTCTTATATTAACCTTAATGTAAAATGATCTAATCGGGTCTTTGTTCGCCCTACCCAAGAAGTTTAATAGTGCATTTCACTCGTCATTTCATGCGCTTTGCGATGCCGCTTAGCCCAATAAGCTATCTGAGATTGGACCGACGTATATTGAACAAATGTGATAGAATTTCGCTGAATTCTTATATTAACCAAAATATAAAATGATCTAATCGGGTCTCTGATTGCCCTATCATGGAAGTTTAATAGTGCATTTTACTGGCCATTCCACGCGCTTTTAGATGCCGCCTAGCCCAGTACGCTATCTGAAATAGGAGCTACGTAAGTTGAACGAATGTGGCACAATTACGCTGATTTCTTATATTAACCGTAATATAAAATGATCTAATCGGGTCTCTGTTTGCCTTATCCTAGAAGTTTAATAGTGCATTTTACTCGCCATTTCATGCGCTTTGAGATGCCTCTTAGCCCAATACGCTATCTGAAATAGGAGCGACGTAAATTGAACAAATGTGATAGAATTTCGCTGAATTCTTATATTAACCAAAATATAAAATGATCTAATCCGGTCTCTGTTTGCCCTACCCTAGAAGTTTAATAGTGCATTTTACGAGCCATTTCTTGCGCTTTGAGATGCAGCTTAGCCCAATACGCTATCTGAAATAGGCGCGACGTAAATTGAACAAATGTGATAGAATTTCGCTGAATTCTTATATTAACCAAAATGTGAAATGATCTTATCGGGCCCTGATTGCCCTACCCTAGAAGTTTAATAGTGCATTTTACTCGCCCTTTCGTGCGCTGTGAGATGCCGCTTAGCCCAATACGCTATCTGAAATAGGAGCGACGTAAATTGAACAAATGTGATAGAATTTCGCTGGATTCTTATATTAACCAAAATATAAAATGATCTAATCGGGTCTCTGATTGCCCTATCGTAGAAGTTTAATAGTGCATTTTACTCGCCATTCCACGCGCTTTAAGTTGCCGCCTAGCCCAGTACGCTATCTGAAATAGGAGCTACGAAAGTTGAACAAATGTCACAGAATTACGCTGCATTCTTATGTTAACCGTAATATAAAATGATCTAATCGGGTCTCTGTTTGCCTTATCCTAGAAGTTTAATAGTGCATTTTACTCGTCAATCCATGCGCTTTGCGATGCCGCTTAGCCCAATAAGCTATCTGAAATAGGAGCGACGTAAATTGAACAAATGTGATAGAATTTCGCTGAATTCTTGTATTAACCAAAATATAAAATGCTCTAATCGGGTCTCTGATTGCCCTATCATAGAAGTTTAACAGTGCATTTTACTCGCCATTCCACGCGCTTTGAGATGCCACTTAGCACAAGTCGCTATCTGAAATAGGAGCGATGTAAATTGAACAGATGTGATAGAATTTCGCTGAATTCTTATATTAACCTTAATGTAAAACGATCTAATCGGGTCTATGTTCGCCCTACCCAAGAAGTTTAATAGTGCATTTTACTCGCCCTTTCGTGCGCTGTGAGATGCCGCTTAGCCCAATACGCTATCTGAAATAGGAGCGACGTAAATTGAACAAATGTGATAGAATTTCGCTGGACTCTTATATTAACCAAAATATAAAATGATCTAATCGGGTCTCTGATTGCCCTATCATAGAAGTTTAAGAGTGCATTTTGCTCGCCATTCCACGCGCTTTAAGTTGCCGCGTAGCCCAGTACGCTATCTGAAATAGGAGCTACGTAAGTTGAACAAATGTCACAGAATTACGCTGCATTCTTATGTTAACCGTAATATAAAATGATCTAATCAGGTCTCTGTTTGCCTTATCCTAGAAGTTTAAGAGTGCATTTTACTCGCCATTTCATGCGCTTTGAGATGCCGCTTAGCCCAATACGCTATCTGAAATAGGAGCGACGTAAATTGAACAAATGTGATAGAATTTCGCTGAATTCTTTTATTAACCAAAATATAAAATGATCTAATCGGGTCTCTGATTGCCCTACCCTAGAAGTTTAATAGTGCATTTTACTCACCATTTCATGCGCTTTGAGATGCCGCTTAGACCAATACGCTATCTGAAATAGGAGCGACGTAAATTAAACAAATGTGATAGAACTTCGCTGAATTCTTATATTAACCATAATATAAAATGATCTAATCGGGTCTCTGATTGCCCTACCCTAGAAGTTTAATAGTGCATTTTACTCACCATTCCACGCGCTTTAAGTTGCCGCCTAGCCCAGTACGCTATCTGAAATAGGAGCTACGTAAGTTGAACGAATGTCACAGAATTACGCTGAATTCTTATATTAACCGTAATATAAAATGATCTAATCGGGTCTCTGTTTGCCTTATCCTAGAAGTTTAATAGTGCATTTTACTCGTCAATTCATGCGCTTTGCGATGCCGCTTAGCCCAATAAGCTATCTGAAATAGGAGCGACGTAAATTGAAAAAATGTGATAGAATTTCCCTGAAATGTTATAGTAAACAAAATATAAAATGATATATTCGTAACTCTGATTGCCCTATCATAGAAGTTTAGAAGTGCATTTTACTCGCCCTTCCACGCGCTTTAAGATGCCGCCTAGCCCAGTACGCTATCTGAAATAGGAGCGACGTTAGTTGAACGAATGTGATAGAATTACGCTGAATTCTTATATTAACCGTAATATAAAATGATCTATTCGGGTGTCTGTTCGCCCTACCCTAGAAGTTTAATAGTGCATTTCACTCGCCATTCCATGCGCTTTGAGATGCCGCTTAGCCCAATACGCTATCTGAAATAGGAGCGACGTAAATTGAACAAATGTGATAGAATTTCGCTGAATTCTTATATTAACCAAAATATGAAATGATCTTATCGGGTCTCTGATTGCCCTACCCTAGAAGTTTAATAGTGCATTTTACTCGCCCTTTCGTGCGCTGTGAGATGCCGCTTAGCCCAATACGCTATCTGAAATAGCAGCGACGTAAATTGAACAAATGTGATAGAATTTCGCTGGATTCTTATATTAACCAAAATATAAAATGATCTAATCGGGTCTCTGATTGCCCTATCATAGAAGTTTAATAGTGCATTTTACTCGCCATTCCACGCGCTTTAAGTTGCCGCCTAGCCCAGTACGCTATCTGAAATAGGAGCTACGTAAGTTGAACAGATGTCACAGAATTACGCTGAATTCTTATATTAACCGTAATATAAAATGATCTAATCGGGTCTCCGTTTGCCTTATCCTAGAAGTTTAATAGTGCATTTTACTCGCCATTCCACGCGCTTTAAGTTGCCGCCTAGCCCAATACGCTATCTGAAATAGGAGCGACGTAAATTGAACAAATGTGATAGAATTTCGCTGAATTCTTATATTAACCAAAATATGAAATGATCTTATCGGGTCTCTGATTGCCCTACCCTAGAAGTTTAATAGTGCATTTTACTCGCCCTTTCGTGCGCTGTGAGATGCCGCTTAGCCCAATACGCTATCTGAAATAGGAGCGACGTAAATTGAACATATGTGATAGAATTTCGCTGGACTCTTATATTAACCAAAATATAAAATGATCTAATCGGGTCTCTGATTGCCCTATCATAGAAGTTTAAGAGTGCATTTTGCTCGCCATTCCACGCGCTTTAAGTTGCCGCCTAGCCCAGTACGCTATCTGAAATAGGAGCTACGTAAGTTGAACAAATGTCACAGAATTACGCTGCATTCTTATGTTAACCGTAATATAAAATGATCTAATCAGGTCTCTGTTTGCCTTATCCTAGAAGTTTAAGAGTGCATTTTACTCGCCATTTCATGCGCTTTGAGATGCCGCTTAGCCCAATACGCTATCTGAAATAGGAGCGACGTAAATTGAACAAATGTGATAGAATTTCGCTGAATTCTTATATTAACCAAAATATAAAATGATCTAATCGGGTCTCTGATTGCCCTACCCTAGAAGTTTAATAGTGCATTTTACTCACCATTTCATGCGCTTTGAGATGCCGCTTAGCCCAATACGCTATCTGAAATTGGAGCGACGTAAATTGAACAAATGTGATAGAATTTCGCTGAATTCTTATATTAACCAAAATATAAAATGATCTAATCGGGTCTCTGATTGCCCTACCCTGGAAGTTTAATAGTGTATTTTACTCGCCATTTCATGCGCTTTGAGATGCCGCTTAGACCAATACGCTATCTGAAATAGGAGCGACGTAAATTAAACAAATGTGATAGAACTTCGCTGAATTCTTATATTAACCATAATATAAAATGATCTAATCGGGTCTCTGATTGCCCTACCCTAGAAGTTTAATAGTGCATTTTACTCACCATTCCACGCGCTTTAAGTTGCCGCCTAGCCCAGTACGCTATCTGAAATAGGAGCTACGTAAGTTGAACAAATGTCACAGAATTACGCTGAATTCTTATATTAACCGTAATATAAAATGATCTAATCGGGTCTCTGTTTGCCTTATCCTAGAAGTTTAATAGTGCATTTTACTCGTCAATTCATGCGCTTTGCGATGCCGCTTAGCCCAATAAGCTATCTGAAATAGGAGCGACGTAAATTGAACAAATGTGATAGAATTTCGCTGAATTCTTATATTAACCAAAATATAAAATGATCTGATCTGGTCTCTGATTGCCCTATCATAGAAGTTTAACAGTGCATTTTACTCGCCATTCCACGCGCTTTAAGTTGCCGCCTAGCCCAGCACGCTATCTGAAATAGGAGCTACGTAAGTTGAACAAATGTCACAGAATTACGCTGAATTCTTATATTAACCGTAATATAAAATGATCTAATTGGGTCTCTGTTTGCCTTATCCTAGAAGTTTAATAGTGCATTTTACTCGCCATTTCATGCGCTTTGAGATGCCGCTTAGCCCAGTACACTATCTGAAATAGGAGCGACGTAAATTGAAAAAATGTGATAGAATTTCCCTGAAATGTTATAGTAAACAAAATATAAAATGATCTATTCGTAACTCTGATTGCCCTATCATAGAAGTTTAGAAGTGCATTTTACTCGCCCTTCCACGCGCTTTAAGATGCCGCCTAGCCCAGTACGCTATCTGAAATAGGAGCGACGTTAGTTGAACGAATGTGATAGAATTACGCTGAATTCTTATATTAACCGTAATATAAAATGATCTATTCGGGTGTCTGTTCGCCCTACCCTAGAAGTTTAATAGTGCATTTCACTCGCCATTCCATGCGCTTTGAGATGCCGCTTAGCCCAATACGCTATCTGAAATAGGAGCGACGTAAATTGAACAAATGTGATAGAATTTCGCTGAATTCTTATATTAACCAAAATATGAAATGATCTTATCGGGTCTCTGATTGCCCTACCCTAGAAGTTTAATAGTGCATTTTACTCGCCCTTTCGTGCGCTTTGAGATGCCGCTTAGCCCAATACGCTATCTCAAATAGGAGCCACGTAAATTGAACAAATGTGATAGAATTTCGCTGAATTCTTATATTAACAAAAATATAAAATGATCTAATCGGGTCTCTGATTGCCCTACCCTAGAAGTTTAATAGTGCATTTTACTCGCCATTTCATGCGCTTTGAGATGCCGCTTAGCCCAATACGCTATCTGAAATAGGAGCGACGTAAATTAAACGAATGTGATAGAACTTCGCTGAATTCTTATATTAACCATAATATAAAATGATCTAATCGGGTCTCTGATTGCCCTACCCTAGAAGTTTAATAGTGCATTTTACTCACCATTCCACGCGCTTTAAGTTGCCGCCTAGCCCAGTACGCTATCTGAAATAGGAGCTACGTAAGTTGAACAGATGTCACAGAATTACGCTGAATTCTTATATTAACCGTAATATAAAATGATCTAATCGGGTCTCTGTTTGCCTTATCCTAGAAATTTAATAGTGCATTTTACTCGTCAATTCATGCGCTTTGCGATGCCGCTTAGCCCAATAAGCTATCTGAGATAGGAGCGACGTAAATTGAACAAATGTGATAGAATTTCGCTGAATTCTTATATTAACCAAAATATAAAATGATCTAATCGGGTCTCTGATTGCCCTATCATAGAAGTTTAACAGTGCATTTTACTCGCCATTCCACGCGCTTTACGTTGCCGCCTAGCCCAGCACGCTATATGAAATAGGAGCTACGTAAGTTGAACGAATGTGGCACAATTACGCTGATTTCTTATATTAACCGTAATATAAAATGATCTAATCGGGTCTCTGTTTGCCTTATCCTAGAAGTTTAATAGTGCATTTTACTCGCCATTTCATGCGCTTTGAGATGCCTCTTAGCCCAATACGCTATCTGAAATAGGAGCGACGTAAATTGAACAAATGTGATAGAATTTCGCTGAATTCTTATATTAACCAAAATATAAAATGATCTAATCCGGTCTCTGTTTGCCCTACCCTAGAAGTTTAATAGTGCATTTTACGAGCCATTTCTTGCGCTTTGAGATGCAGCTTAGCCCAATACGCTATCTGAAATAGGAGCGACGTAAATTAAACGAATGTGATAGAACTTCGCTGAATTCTTATATTAACCATAATATAAAATGATCTAACCGGGTCTCTGATTGCCCTACCCTAGAAGTTTAATAGTGCATTTTACTCACCATTCCACGCGCTTTAAGTTGCCGCCTAGCCCAGTACGCTATCTGAAATAGGAGCTACGTAAGTTGAACAGATGTCACAGAATTACGCTGAATTCTTATATTAACCGTAATATAAAATGATCTAATCGGGTCTCTGTTTGCCTTATCCTAGAAATTTAATAGTGCATTTTACTCGTCAATTCATGCGCTTTGCGATGCCGCTTAGCCCAATACGCTATCTGAAATAGGAGCGACGTAAATTGAACAAATGTGATAGAATTTCGCTGGACTCTTATATTAACCAAAATATAAAATGATCTAATCGGGTCTCTGATTGCCCTATCGTAGAAGTTTAATAGTGCATTTTACTCGGCATTCCACGCGCTTTAAGCTGCCGCCTAGCCCAGTACGCTATCTGAAATAGGAGCTACGTAAGTTGAACAAATGTCACAGAATTACGCTGCATTCTTATGTTAACCGTAATATAAAATGATCTAATCGGGTCTCTGTTTGCCTTATCCTAGAAGTTTAAGAGTGCATTTTACTCGCCATTTCATGCGCTTTGAGATCCCGCTTAGCCCAATACGCTATCTGAAATAGGAGCGACGTAAATTAAACAAATGTGATAGAACTTCGCTGAATTCTTATATTAACCATAATATAAAATGATCTAACCGGGTCTCTGATTGCCCTACCCTAGAAGTTTAATAGTGCATTTTACTCACCATTCCACGCGCTTTAAGTTGCCGCCTAGCCCAGTACGCTATCTGAAATAGGAGCTACGTAAGTTGAACAAATGTCACAGAATTACGCTGAATTCTTATATTAACCGTAATATAAAATGATCTAATCGGGTCTCTGTTTGCCTTATCCTAGAAGTTTAATAGTGCATTTTACTCGTCAATCCATGCGCTTTGCGATGCCGCTTAGCCCAATAAGCTATCTGACATAGGAGCGACGTAAATTGAACAAATGTGATAGAATTTCGCTGAATTCTTATATTAACCAAAATATAAAATGATCTAATCGGGTCTCTGATTGCGCTATCATAGAAGTTTAACAGTGCATTTTACTCGCCATTCCGCGCGCTTTAAGTTGCCGCCTAGCCCAGCACGCTATCTGAAATAGGAGCTACGTAAGTTGAACAAATGTCACAGAATTACGCCGAATTCTTATATTAACCGTAATATAAAATGATCTAATCGGGTCTCCGTTTGCCTTATCCTAGAAGTTTAATAGTGCATTTTACTCGCCATTTCATGCGCTTTGAGATGCCGCTTAGCCCAATACGCTATCTGAAATAGGAGCGACGTAAATTGAACAAATGTGATAGAATTTCGCTGAATTCTTATATTAACCAAAATATAAAATGATCTAATGCGGTCTCTGTTTGCCCTACCCTAGAAGTTTAATAGTGCATTTTACTCGCCATTTCCTGCGCTTTGAGATGCCACTTAGCACAAGTCGCTATCTGAAATAGGAGCGATGTAAATTGAACAAATGTGATAGAATTTCGCTGAATTCTTATATTAACCTTAATGTAAAATGATCTAATCGGGTCTTTGTTCGCCCTACCCAAGAAGTTTAATAGTGCATTTCACTCGTCATTTCATGCGCTTTGCGATGCCGCTTAGCCCAATAAGCTATCTGAAATTGGAGCGACGTATATTGAACAAATGTGATAGAATTTCGCTGAATTCTTATATTAACCAAAATATAAAATGATCTAATCGGGTCTCTGATTGCCCTATCATAGAAGTTTAAGAGTGCATTTTACTCGCCCTTTCGTGCGCTGTGAGATGCCGCTTAGCCCAATACGCTATCTGAAATAGGAGCGACGTAAATTGAACTAATGTGATAGAATTTCGCTGAATTCTTATATTAACCAAAATATAAAATGATCTAATCGGGTCTCTGATTGCCCTACCCTAGAAGTTTAATAGTGCATTTTACTCGCCATTTCATGCGCTTTGAGATGCCGCTTAGCCCAATACGCTATCTGAAATAGGAGCTACGTAAGTTGAACAAATGTCACAGAATTACGCCGAATTCTTATATTAACCGTAATATAAAATGATCTAATCGGGTCTCCGTTTGCCTTATCTTAGAAGTTTAATAGTGCATTTTACTCGCCATTTCATGCGCTTTGAGATGCCGCTTAGCCCAATACGCTATCTGAAATAGGAGCGACGTAAATTGAACAAATGTGATAGAATTTCGCTGAATTCTTATATTAACCAAAATATAAAATGATCTAATGGGGTCTCTGTTTGCCCTACCCTAGAAGTTTAATAGTGCATTTTACTCGCCATTTCTTGCGCTTTGAGATGCCACTTAGCACAAGTCGCTATCTGAAATAGGAGCGATGTAAATTGAACAAATGTGATAGAATTTCGCTGAATTCTTATATTAACCTTAATGTAAAATGATCTAATCGGGTCTTTGTTCGCCCTACCCAAGAAGTTTAATAGTGCATTTCACTCGTCATTTCATGCGCTTTGCGATGCCGCTTAGCCCAATAAGCTATCTGAAATTGGAGCGACGTATATTGAACAAATGTGATAGAATTTCGCTGAATTCTTATATTAACCAAAATATAAAATGATCTAATCGGGTCTCTGATTGCCCTATCATAGAAGTTTAAGAGTGCATTTTACTCGCCCTTTCGTGCGCTGTGAGATGCCGCTTAGCCCAATACGCTATCTGAAATAGGAGCGACGTAAATTGAACAAATGTGATAGAATTTCGCTGAATTCTTATATTAACGAAAATATAAAATGATCTAATCGGGTCTCTGATTGCCCTACCCTAGAAGTTTAATAGTGCATTTTACTCGCCATTTCATGCGCTTTGAGATGCCGCTTAGCCCAATACGCTATCTGAAATAGGAGCGACGTAAATTGAACAAATGTGATAGAATTTCGCTGGATTCTTATATTAACCAAAATATAAAATGATCTAATCGGGTCTCTGATTGCCCTATCATAGAAGTTTAAGAGTGCATTTTACTCGCCATTCCACGCGCTTTATGTTGCCGCCTAGCCCAGTACGCTATCTGAAATAGGAGCTACGTAAGTTGAACAAATGTCACAGAATTACGCTGCATTCTTATCTTAACCGTAATATAAAATGATCTAATCAGGTCTCTGTTTGCCTTATCCTAGAAGTTTAAGAGTGCATTTTACTCGCCATTTCATGCGCTTTGAGATGCCGCTTAGCCCAATACGCTATCTGAAATAGGAGCGACGTAAATTGAACAAATGTGATAGAATTTCGCTGAATTCTTATATTAACCAAAATATAAAATGATCTAATCGGGTCTCTGATTGCCCTACCCTAGAAGTTTAATAGTGCATTTTACTCACCATTTCATGCGCTTTGAGATGCCGCTTAGCCCAATACGCAATCTGAAATTGGAGCGACGTAAATTGAACAAATGTGATAGAATTTCGCTGAATTCTTATATTAACCAAAATATAAAATGATCTAATCGGGTCTCTGATTGCCCTACCCTAGAAGTTTAATAGTGCATTTTACTCGCCATTTCATGCGCTTTGAGATGCCGCTTAGACCAATACGCTATCTGAAATAGGAGCGACGTAAATTAAACAAATGTGATAGAACTTCGCTGAATTCTTATATTAACCATAATATAAAATGATCTAATCGGGTCTCTGATTGCCCTACCCTAGAAGTTTAATAGTGCATTTTACTCACCATTCCACGCGTTTTAAGTTGCCGCCTAGCCCAGTACGCTATCTGAAATAGGAGCTACGTAAGTTGAACAAATGTCACAGAATTACGCTGAATTCTTATATTAACCGTAATATAAAATGATCTAATCGGGTCTCTGTTTGCCTTATCCTAGAAGTTTAATAGTGCATTTTACTCGTCAATTCATGCGCTTTGCGATGCCGCTTAGCCCAATAAGCTATCTGAAATAGGAGCGACGTAAATTGAACAAATGTGATAGAATTTCGCTGAATTCTTATATTAACCAAAATATAAAATGATCTGATCGGGTCTCTGATTGCCCTATCATAGAAGTTTAACAGTGCATCTTACTCGCCATTCCACGCGCTTTAAGTTGCCGCCTAGCCCAGCACGCTACCTGAAATAGGAGCTACGTAAGTTGAGCAAATGTCACAGAATTACGCTGAATTCTTATATTAACCGTAATATAAAATGATCTAATCGGGTCTCTGTTTGCCTTATCCTAGAAGTTTAATAGTGCATTTTACTCGCCATTTCATGCGCTTTGAGATGCCGCTTAGCCCAGTACACTATCTGAAATAGGAGCGACGTAAATTGGAAAAATGTGATAGAATTTCCCTGAAATGTTATAGTAAACAAAATATAAAATGATCTATTCGTAACTCTGATTGCCCTATCATAGAAGTTTAGAAGTGCATTTTACTCGCCCTTCCATGCGCTTTAAGATGCCGCCTAGCCCAGTACGCTATCTGAAATAGGAGCGACGTTAGTTGAACAAATGTGATAGAATTACGCTGAATTCTTATATTAACCGTAATATAAAATGATCTATTCGGGTGTCTGTTCGCCCTACCCTAGAAGTTTAATAGTGCATTTCACTCGCCATTCCATGCGCTTTGAGATGCCGCTTAGCCCAATACGCTATCTGAAATAGGAGCGACGTTAATTGAACAAATGTGATAGAATTTCGCTGAATTCTTATATTATCCAAAATATGAAATGATCTTATCGGGTCTCTGATTGCCCTACCCTAGAAGTTTAATAGTGCCTTTTACTCGCCCTTTCGTGCGCTGTGAGATGCCGCTTAGCCCAATACGCTATCTGAAATAGGAGCGACGTAAATTGAACAAATGTGATAGAATTTCGCTGGATTCTTATATTAACCAAAATATAAAATGATCTAATCGGGTCTCTGATTGCCCTATCATAGAAGTTTAATAGTGCATTTTACTCGCCATTCCACGCGCTTTAAGTTGCCGCCTAGCCCAGTACGCTATCTGAAATAGGAGCTACGTAAGTTGAACAAATGTCACAGAATTACGCTGAATTCTTATGTTAACCGTAATATAAAATGATCTAATCGGGTCTCTGTTTGCCTTATCCTAGAAGTTTAATAGTGCATTTTACTCGCCATTTCATGCGCTTTGAGATGCCGCTTAGCCCAATACGCTATCTGAAATAGGAGCGACGTAAATTGAACAAATGTGATAGAATTTCACTGAATTCTTATATTAACCAAAATATAAAATGATCTAATCGGGTCTCTGATTGCCCTACCCTAGAAGTTTAATAGTGCATTTTACGAGCCATTTCTTGCGCTTTGAGATGCAGCTTAGCCCAATACGCTATCTGAAATAGGAGCGACGTAAATTGAACAAATGTGATAGAATTTCGCTGAATTCTTATATTAACCGAAATATGAAATGATCTTATCGGGTCTCTGATTGCCCTACCCTAGATGTTTAATAGTGCATTTTACTCGCCCTTTCGTGCGCTGTGAGATGCCGCTTAGCCCAATACGCTATCTGAAATAGGAGCGACGTAAATTGAACAAATGTGATAGAATTTCGCTGAATTCTTATATTAACCAAAATATGAAATGATCTTATCGGGTCTCTGATTGCCCTACCCTAGAAGTTTAATAGTGCATTTTACTCGCCCTTTCGTGCGCTGTGAGATGCCGCTTAGCCCAATACGCTATCTGAAATAGCAGCGACGTAAATTGAACAAATGTGATAGAATTTCGCTGGATTCTTATATTAACCAAAATATAAAATGATCTAATCGGGTCTCTGATTGCTCTATCGTAGAAGTTTAATAGTGCATTTTACTCGGCATTCCACGCGCTTTAAGTTGCCGCCTAGCCCAGTACGCTATCTGAAATAGAAGCTACGTAAGTTGAACAAATGTCACAGAATTACGCTGCATTCTTATGTTAACCGTAATATAAAATGATCTAATCGGGTCTCTGTTTGCCTTATCCTAGAAGTTTAAGAGTGCATTTTACTCGCCATTTCATGCGCTTTGAGATGCCGCTTAGCCCAATACGCTATCTGAAATAGGAGCGACGTAAATTAAACAAATGTGATAGAACTTCGCTGAATTCTTATATTAACCATAATATAAAATGATCTGATCGGGTCTCTGATTGCCCTATCATAGAAGTTTAACAGTGCATCTTACTCGCCATTCCACGCGCTTTAAGTTGCCGCCTAGCCCAGCACGCTACCTGAAATAGGAGCTACGTAAGTTGAGCAAATGTCACAGAATTACGCTGAATTCTTATATTAACCGTAATATAAAATGATCTAATCGGGTCTCTGTTTGCCTTATCCTAGAAGTTTAATAGTGCATTTTACTCGCCATTTCATGCGCTTTGAGATGCCGCTTAGCCCAGTACACTATCTGAAATAGGAGCGACGTAAATTGGAAAAATGTGATAGAATTTCCCTGAAATGTTATAGTAAACAAAATATAAAATGATCTATTCGTAACTCTGATTGCCCTATCATAGAAGTTTAGAAGTGCATTTTACTCGCCCTTCCATGCGCTTTAAGATGCCGCCTAGCCCAGTACGCTATCTGAAATAGGAGCGACGTTAGTTGAACAAATGTGATAGAATTACGCTGAATTCTTATATTAACCGTAATATAAAATGATCTATTCGGGTGTCTGTTCGCCCTACCCTAGAAGTTTAATAGTGCATTTCACTCGCCATTCCATGCGCTTTGAGATGCCGCTTAGCCCAATACGCTATCTGAAATAGGAGCGACGTTAATTGAACAAATGTGATAGAATTTCGCTGAATTCTTATATTATCCAAAATATGAAATGATCTTATCGGGTCTCTGATTGCCCTACCCTAGAAGTTTAATAGTGCCTTTTACTCGCCCTTTCGTGCGCTGTGAGATGCCGCTTAGCCCAATACGCTATCTGAAATAGGAGCGACGTAAATTGAACAAATGTGATAGAATTTCGCTGGATTCTTATATTAACCAAAATATAAAATGATCTAATCGGGTCTCTGATTGCCCTATCATAGAAGTTTAATAGTGCATTTTACTCGCCATTCCACGCGCTTTAAGTTGCCGCCTAGCCCAGTACGCTATCTGAAATAGGAGCTACGTAAGTTGAACAAATGTCACAGAATTACGCTGAATTCTTATGTTAACCGTAATATAAAATGATCTAATCGGGTCTCTGTTTGCCTTATCCTAGAAGTTTAATAGTGCATTTTACTCGCCATTTCATGCGCTTTGAGATGCCGCTTAGCCCAATACGCTATCTGAAATAGGAGCGACGTAAATTGAACAAATGTGATAGAATTTCACTGAATTCTTATATTAACCAAAATATAAAATGATCTAATCGGGTCTCTGATTGCCCTACCCTAGAAGTTTAATAGTGCATTTTACGAGCCATTTCTTGCGCTTTGAGATGCAGCTTAGCCCAATACGCTATCTGAAATAGGAGCGACGTAAATTGAACAAATGTGATAGAATTTCGCTGAATTCTTATATTAACCGAAATATGAAATGATCTTATCGGGTCTCTGATTGCCCTACCCTAGATGTTTAATAGTGCATTTTACTCGCCCTTTCGTGCGCTGTGAGATGCCGCTTAGCCCAATACGCTATCTGAAATAGGAGCGACGTAAATTGAACAAATGTGATAGAATTTCGCTGAATTCTTATATTAACCAAAATATGAAATGATCTTATCGGGTCTCTGATTGCCCTACCCTAGAAGTTTAATAGTGCATTTTACTCGCCCTTTCGTGCGCTGTGAGATGCCGCTTAGCCCAATACGCTATCTGAAATAGCAGCGACGTAAATTGAACAAATGTGATAGAATTTCGCTGGATTCTTATATTAACCAAAATATAAAATGATCTAATCGGGTCTCTGATTGCTCTATCGTAGAAGTTTAATAGTGCATTTTACTCGGCATTCCACGCGCTTTAAGTTGCCGCCTAGCCCAGTACGCTATCTGAAATAGAAGCTACGTAAGTTGAACAAATGTCACAGAATTACGCTGCATTCTTATGTTAACCGTAATATAAAATGATCTAATCGGGTCTCTGTTTGCCTTATCCTAGAAGTTTAAGAGTGCATTTTACTCGCCATTTCATGCGCTTTGAGATGCCGCTTAGCCCAATACGCTATCTGAAATAGGAGCGACGTAAATTAAACAAATGTGATAGAACTTCGCTGAATTCTTATATTAACCATAATATAAAATGATCTAATCGGGTCTCTGATTTCCCTACCCTAGAAGTTTAATAGTGCATTTTACTCACCATTCCACGCGCTTTAAGTTGCCGCCTAGCCCAGTACGCTATCTGAAATAGGAGCTACGTAAGTTGAACAAATGTCACAGAATTACGCTGAATTCTTATATTAACCGTAATATAAAATGATCTAATCGGGTCTCTGTTTGCCTTATCCTAGAAGTTTAATAGTGCATTTTACTCGTCAGTCCATGCGCTTTGCGATGCCGCTTAGCCCAATAAGCTATCTGAAATAGGAGCGACGTAAATTGAACAAATGTGATAGAATTTCGCTGAATTCTTATATTAACCAAAATATAAAATGATCTAATCGGGTCTCTGATTGCCCTATCATAGAAGTTTAACAGTGCATTTTACTCGCCATTCCACGCGCTTTAAGTTGCCGCCTAGCCCAGCACGCTATCTGAAATAGGAGCTACGTAAGTTGAACAAATGTCACAGAATTACGCCGAATTCTTATATTAACCGTAATATAAAATGATCTAATCGTGTCTCCGTTTGCCTTATCCTAGAAGTTTGATAGTGCATTTTACTCGCCATTTCATGCGCTTTGAGATGCCGCTTAGCCCAATACGCTATCTGAAATAGGAGCGACGTAAATTGAACAAATGTGATAGAATTTCGCTGAATTCTTATATTAACCAAAATATAAAATGATCTAATGGGGTCTCTGTTTGCCCTACCCTAGAAGTTTAATAGTGCATTTTACTCGCCATTTCTTGCGCTTTGAGATGCCACTTAGCACAAGTCGCTATCTGAAATAGGAGCGATGTAAATTGAACAAATGTGATAGAATTTCGCTGAATTCTTATATTAACCTTAATGTAAAATGATCTAATCGGGTCTTTGTTCGCCCTACCCAAGAAGTTTAATAGTGCATTTCACTCGTCATTTCATGCGCTTTGCGATGCCGCTTAGCCCAATAAGCTATCTGAAATTGGAGCGACGTATATTGAACAAATGTGATAGAATTTCGCTGAATTCTTATATTAACCAAAATATAAAATGATCTAATCGGGTCTCTGATTGCCCTATCATAGAAGTTTAAGAGTGCATTTTACTCGCCCTTTCGGGCGCTGTGAGATGCCGCTTAGCCCAATACGCTATCTGAAATAGGAGCGACGTAAATTGAACAAATGTGATAGAATTTCGCTGAATTCTTATATTAACGAAAATATAAAATGATCTAATCTGGTCTCTGATTGCCCTACCCTAGAAGTTTAAGAGTGCATTTTACTCGCCATTCCACGCGCTTTAAGTTGCCGCCTAGCCCAGTACGCTATCTGAAATAGGAGCTACGTAAGTTGAACAAATGTCACAGAATTACGCTGCATTCTTATGTTAACCGTAATATAAAATGATCTAATCAGGTCTCTGTTTGCCTTATCCTAGAAGTTTAAGAGTGCATTTTACTCGCCATTTCATGCGCTTTGAGATGCCGCTTAGCCCAATACGCTATCTGAAATAGGAGCGACGTAAATTGAACAAATGTGATAGAATTTCGCTGAATTCTTATATTAACCAAAATATAAAATGATCTAATCGGGTCTCTGATTGCCCTACCCTAGAAGTTTAATAGTGCATTTTACTCACCATTTCATGCGCTTTGAGATGCCGCTTAGCCCAATACGCTATCTGAAATTGGAGCGACGTAAATTGAACAAATGTGATAGAATTTCGCTGAATTCTTATATTAACCAAAATATAAAATGATCTAATCGGGTCTCTGATTGCCCTACCCTAGAAGTTTAATAGTGCATTTTACTCGCCATTTCATGCGCTTTGAGATGCCGCTTAGACCAATACGCTATCTGAAATAGGAGCGACGTAAATTAAGCAAATCTGATAGAACTTCGCTGAATTCTTATATTAACCATAATATAAAATGATCTAATCGGGTCTCTGATTGCCCTACCCTAGAAGTTTAATAGTGCATTTTACTCACCATTCCACGCGCTTTAAGTTGCCGCCTAGCCCAGTACGCTATCTGAAATCGTAGCTACGTAAGTAGAACAAATGTCACAGAATTACGCTGAATTCTTATATTAACCGTAATATAAAATGATCTAAACGGGTCTCTGTTTGCCTTATCCTAGAAGTTTAATAGTGCATTTTACTCGTCAATTCATGCGCTTTGCGATGCCGCTTAGCCCAATAAGCTATCTGAAATAGGAGCGACGTAAATTGAACAAATGTGATAGAATTTCGCTGAATTCTTATATTAACCAAAATATAAAATGATCTGATCGGGTCTCTGATTGCCCTATCATAGAAGTTTAACAGTGCATTTTACTCGCCATTCCACGCGCTTTAAGTTGCCGCCTAACCCAGCACGCTATCTGAAATAGGAGTTACGTAAGTTGAACAAATGTCACAGAATTACGCTGAATTCTTATATTAACCGTAATATAAAATGATCTAATCGGGTCTCTGTTTGCCTTATCCTAGAAGTTTAATAGTGCATTTTACTCGCCATTTCATGCGCTTTGAGATGCCGCTTAGCCCAGTACACTATCTGAAATAGGAGCGACGTAAATTGAAAAAATGTGATAGAATTTCCCTGAAATGTTATAGTAAACAAAATATAAAATGATCTATTCGTAACTCTGATTGCCCTATCATAGAAGTTTAGAAGTGCATTTCACTCGCCCTTCCATGCGCTTTAAGATGCCGCCTAGCCCAGTACGCTATCTGAAATAGGAGCGACGTTAGTTGAACAAATGTGATAGAATTACGCTGAATTCTTATATTAACAGTAATATAAAATGATCTATTCGGGTGTCTGTTCGCCCTACCCTAGAAGTTTAATAGTGCATTTCACTCGCCATTCCATGCGCTTTGAGATGCCGCTTAGCCCAATACGCTATCTGAAATAGGAGCGACGTAAATTGAACAAATGTGATAGAATTTCGCTGAATTCTTATATTAACCAAAATATGAAATGATCTTATCGGGTCTCTGATTGCCCTACCCTAGAAGTTTAATAGTGCATTTTACTCGCCCTTTCGTGCGCTGTGAGATGCCGCTTAGCCCAATACGCTATCTGAAATAGCAGCGACGTAAATTGAACAAATGTGATAGAATTTCGCTGGATTCTTATATTAACCAAAATATAAAATGATCTAATCGGGTCTCTGATTGCCCTATCGTAGAAGTTTAATAGTGCATTTTACTCGGCATTCCACGCGCTTTAAGTTGCCGCCTAGCCCAGTACGCTATCTGAAATAGAAGCTACGTAAGTTGAACAAATGTCACAGAATTACGCTGCATTCTTATGTTAACCGTAATATAAAATGATCTAATCGGGTCTCTGTTTGCCTTATCCTAGAAGTTTAAGAGTGCATTTTACTCGCCATTTCATGCGCTTTGAGATGCCGCTTAGCCCAATACGCTATCTGAAATAGGAGCGACGTAAATTAAACAAATGTGATAGAACTTCGCTGAATTCTTATATTAACCATAATATAAAATGATCTAATCGGGTCTCTGATTGCCCTACCCTAGAAGTTTAATAGTGCATTTTACTCACCATTCCACGCGCTTTATGTTGCCGCCTAGCCCAGTACGCTATCTGAAATAGGAGCTACGTAAGTTGAACAAATATCACAGAATTACGCTTAATTCTTATATTAACCGTAATATAAAATGATCTAATCGGGTCTCTGTTTGCCTTATCCTAGAAGTTTAATAGTGCATTTTACTCGTCAGTCCATGCGCTTTGCGATGCCGCTTAGCCCAATAAGCTATCTGAAATAGGAGCGACGTAAATTGAACAAATGTGATAGAATTTCGCTGAATTCTTATATTAACCAAAATATAAAATGATCTAATCGGGTCTCTGATTGCCCTATCATAGAAGTTTAACAGTGCATTTTACTCGCCATTCCACGCGCTTTAAGTTGCCGCCTAGCCCAGCACGCTATCTGAAATAGGAGCTACGTAAGTTGAACAAATGTCACAGAATTACGCCGAATTCTTATATTAACCGTAATATAAAATGATCTAATCGGGTCTCCGTTTGCCTTATCCTAGAAGTTTAATAGTGCATTTTACTCGCCATTTCATGCGCTTTGAGATGCCGCTTAGCCCAATACGCTATCTGAAATAGGAGCGACGTAAATTGAACAAATGTGATAGAATTTCGCTGAATTCTTATATTAACCAAAATATAAAATGATCTAATGGGGTCTCTGTTTGCCCTACCCTAGAAGTTTAATAGTGCATTTTACTCGCCATTTCTTGCGCTTTGAGATGCCACTTAGCACAAGTCGCTATCTGAAATAGGAGCGATGTAAATTGAACAAATGTGATAGAATTTCGCTGAATTCTTATATTAACCTTAATGTAAAATGATCTAATCGGGTCTTTGTTCGCCCTACCCAAGAAGTTTAATAGTGCATTTCACTCGTCATTTCATGCGCTTTGCGATGCCGCTTAGCCCAATAAGCTATCTGAAATTGGAGCGACGTATATTGAACAAATGTGATAGAATTTCGCTGAATTCTTATATTAACCAAAATATAAAATGATCTAATCGGGTCTCTGATTGCCCTATCATAGAAGTTTAAGAGTGCATTTTACTCGCCCTTTCGTGCGCTGTGAGATGCCGCTTAGCCCAATACGCTATCTGAAATAGGAGCGACGTAAATTGAACAAATGTGATAGAATTTCGCTGAATTCTTATATTAACGAAAATATAAAATGATCTAATCGGGTCTCTGATTGCCCTACCCTAGAAGTTTAATAGTGCATTTTACTCGCCATTTCATGCGCTTTGAGATGCCGCTTAGCCCAATACGCTATCTGAAATAGGAGCGACGTAAATTGAACAAATGTGATAGAATTTCGCTGGATTCTTATATTAACCAAAATATAAAATGATCTAATCGGGTCTCTGATTGCCCTATCATAGAAGTTTAAGAGTGCATTTTACTCGCCATTCCACGCGCTTTAAGTTGCCGCCTAGCCCAGTACGCTATCTGAAATAGGAGCTACGTAAGTTGAACAAATGTCACAGAATTACGCTGCATTCTTATGTTAACCGTAATATAAAATGATCTAATCAGGTCTCTGTTTGCCTTATCCTAGAAGTTTAAGAGTGCATTTTACTCGCCATTTCATGCGCTTTGAGATGCCGCTTAGCCCAATACGCTATCTGAAATAGGAGCGACGTAAATTGAACAAATGTGATAGAATTTCGCTGAATTCTTATATTAACCAAAATATAAAATGATCTAATCGGGTCTCTGATTGCCCTACCCTAGAAGTTTAATAGTGCATTTTACTCACCATTTCATGCGCTTTGAGATGCCGCTTAGCCCAATACGCTATCTGAAATTGGAGCGACGTAAATTGAACAAATGTGATAGAATTTCGCTGAATTCTTATATTAACCAAAATATAAAATGATCTAATCGGGTCTCTGATTGCCCTACCCTAGAAGTTTAATAGTGCATTTTACTCGCCATTTCATGCGCTTTGAGATGCCGCTTAGACCAATACGCTATCTGAAATAGGAGCGACGTAAATTAAACAAATCTGATAGAACTTCGCTGAATTCTTATATTAACCATCATATAAAATGATCTAATCGGGTCTCTGATTGCCCTACCCTAGAAGTTTAATAGTGCATTTTACTCACCATTCCACGCGCTTTAAGTTGCCGCCTAGCCCAGTACGCTATCTGAAATCGGAGCTACGTAAGTTGAACAAATGTCACAGAATTACGCTGAATTCTTATATTAACCGTAATATAAAATGATCTAATCGGGTCTCTGTTTGCCTTATCCTAGAAGTTTAATAGTGCATTTTACTCGTCAATTCATGCGCTTTGCGATGCCGCTTAGCCCAATAAGCTATCTGAAATAGGAGCGACGTAAATTGAACAAATGTGATAGAATTTCGCTGAATTCTTATATTAACCAAAATATAAAATGATCTGATCGGGTCTCTGATTGCCCTATCATAGAAGTTTAACAGTGCATTTTACTCGCCATTCCACGCGCTTTAAGTTGCCGCCTAACCCAGCACGCTATCTGAAATAGGAGTTACGTAAGTTGAACAAATGTCACAGAATTACGCTGAATTCTTATATTAACCGTAATATAAAATGATCTAATCGGGTCTCTGTTTGCCTTATCCTAGAAGTTTAATAGTGCATTTTACTCGCCATTTCATGCGCTTTGAGATGCCGCTTAGCCCAGTACACTATCTGAAATAGGAGCGACGTAAATTGAAAAAATGTGATAGAATTTCCCTGAAATGTTATAGTAAACAAAATATAAAATGATCTATTCGTAACTCTGATTGCCCTATCATAGAAGTTTAGAAGTGCATTTCACTCGCCCTTCCATGCGCTTTAAGATGCCGCCTCGCCCAGTACGCTATCTGAAATAGGAGCGACGTTAGTTGAACAAATGTGATAGAATTACGCTGAATTCTTATATTAACCGTAATATAAAATGATCTATTCGGGTGTCTGTTCGCCCTACCCTAGAAGTTTAATAGTGCATTTCACTCGCCATTCCATGCGCTTTGAGATGCCGCTTAGCCCAATACGCTATCTGAAATAGGAGCGACGTAAATTGAACAAATGTGATAGAATTTCGCTGAATTCTTATATTAACCAAAATATGAAATGATCTTATCGGGTCTCTGATTGCCCTACCCTAGAAGTTTAATAGTGCATTTTACTCGCCCTTTCGTGCGCTGTGAGATGCCGCTTAGCCCAATACGCTATCTGAAATAGCAGCGACGTAAATTGAACAAATGTGATAGAATTTCGCTGGATTCTTATATTAACCAAAATATAAAATGATCTAATCGGGTCTCTGATTGCCCTATCATAGAAGTTTCATAGTGCATTTTACTCGCCATTCCACGCGCTTTAAGTTGCCGCCTAGCCCAGTACGCTATCTGAAATAGGAGCTACGTAAGTTGAACAAATGTCACAGAATTACGCTGAATTCTTATGTTAACCGTAATATAAAATGATCTAATCGGGTCTCTGTTTGCCTTATCCTAGAAGTTTAATAGTGCATTTTACTCGTCAATCCATGCGCTTTGCGATGCCGCTTAGCCCAATAAGCTATCTAAAATAGGAGCGACGTAAATTGAACAAATGTGATAGAATTTCGCTGAATTCTTATATTAACCAAAATATAAAATGATCTAATCGGGTCTCTGATTGCCCTATCATAGAAGTTTAACAGTGCATTTTACTCGCCATTCCACGCGCTTTAAGTTGCCGCCTAGCCCAGCACGCTATCTGAAATAGGAGCTACGTAAGTTGAGCAAATGTCACAGAATTACGCCGAATTCTTATATTAACCGTAATATAAAATGATCTAATCGGGTCTCCGTTTGCCTTATCCTAGAAGTTTAATAGTGCATTTTACTCGCCATTTCATGCGCTTTGAGATGCCGCTTAGCCCAATACGCTATCTGAAATAGGAGCGACGTAAATTGAACAAATGTGATAGAATTTCGCTGAATTCTTATATTAACCAAAATATAAAATGATCTAATGGGGTCTCTGTTTGCCCTACCCTAGAAGTTTAATAGTGCATTTTACTCGCCATTTCTTGCGCTTTGAGATGCCACTTAGCACAAGTCGCTATCTGAAATAGGAGCGATGTAAATTGAACAAATGTGATAGAATTTCGCTGAATTCTTATATTAACCTTAATGTAAAATGATCTAATCGGGTCTTTGTTCGCCCTACCCAAGAAGTTTAATAGTGCATTTCACTCGTCATTTCATGCGCTTTGCGATGCCGCTTAGCCCAATAAGCTATCTGAAATTGGAGCGACGTATATTGAACAAATGTGATAGAATTTCGCTGAATTCTTATATTAACCAAAATATAAAATGATCTAATCGGGTCTCTGATTGCCCTATCATAGAAGTTTAAGAGTGCATTTTACTCGCCCTTTCGTGCGCTGTGAGATGCCGCTTAGCCCAATACGCTATCTGAAATAGGAGCGACGTAAATTGAACAAATGTGATAGAATTTCGCTGAATTCTTATATTAACCAAAATATAAAATGATCTAATCGGGTCTCTGATTGCCCTACCCTAGAAGTTTAATAGTGCATTTTACTCGCCATTTCATGCGCTTTGAGATGCCGCTTAGCCCAATACGCTATCTGAAATAGGAGCGACGTAAATTGAACAAATGTGATAGAATTTCGCTGGATTCTTATATTAACCAAAATATAAAATGATCTAATCGGGTCTCTGATTGCCCTATCATAGAAGTTTAAGAGTGCATTTTACTCGCCATTCCACGCGCTTTAAGTTGCCGCCTAGCCCAGTACGCTATCTGAAATAGGAGCTACGTAAGTTGAACAAATGTCACAGAATTACGCTGCATTCTTATGTTAACCGTAATATAAAATGATCTAATCAGGTCTCTGTTTGCCTTATCCTAGAAGTTTAAGAGTGCATTTTACTCGCCATTTCATGCGCTTTGAGATGCCGCTTAGCCCAATACGCTATCTGAAATAGGAGCGACGTAAATTGAACAAATGTGATAGAATTTCGCTGAATTCTTATATTAACCAAAATATAAAATGATCTAATCGGGTCTCTGATTGCCCTACCCTAGAAGTTTAATAGTGCATTTTACTCACCATTTCATGCGCTTTGAGATGCCGCTTAGCCCAATACGCTATCTGAAATTGGAGCGACGTAAATTGAACAAATGTGATAGAATTTCGCTGAATTCTTATATTAACCAAAATATAAAATGATCTAATCGGGTCTCTGATTGCCCTACCCTAGAAGTTTAATAGTGCATTTTACTCGCCATTTCATGCGCTTTGAGATGCCGCTTAGACCAATACGCTATCTGAAATAGGAGCGACGTAAATTGAACAAATGTGATAGAATTTCGCTGGATTCTTATATTAACCAAAATATAAAATGATCTAATCGGGTCTCTGATTGCCCTATCATAGAAGTTTAAGAGTGCATTTTACTCGCCATTCCACGCGCTTTAAGTTGCCGCCTAGCCCAGTACGCTATCTGAAATAGGAGCTACGTAAGTTGAACAAATGTCACAGAATTACGCTGCATTCTTATGTTAACCGTAATATAAAATGATCTAATCAGGTCTCTGTTTGCCTTATCCTAGAAGTTTAAGAGTGCATTTTACTCGCCATTTCATGCGCTTTGAGATGCCGCTTAGCCCAATACGCTATCTGAAATAGGAGCGACGTAAATTGAACAAATGTGATAGAATTTCGCTGAATTCTTATATTAACCAAAATATAAAATGATCTAATCGGGTCTCTGATTGCCCTACCCTAGAAGTTTAATAGTGCATTTTACTCACCATTTCATGCGCTTTGAGATGCCGCTTAGCCCAATACGCTATCTGAAATTGGAGCGACGTAAATTGAACAAATGTGATAGAATTTCGCTGAATTCTTATATTAACCAAAATATAAAATGATCTAATCGGGTCTCTGATTGCCCTACCCTAGAAGTTTAATAGTGCATTTTACTCGCCATTTCATGCGCTTTGAGATGCCGCTTAGACCAATACGCTATCTGAAATAGGAGCGACGTAAATTAAACAAATCTGATAGAACTTCGCTGAATTCTTATATTAACCATAATATAAAATGATCTAATCGGGTCTCTGATTGCCCTACCCTAGAAGTTTAATAGTGCATTTTACTCACCATTCCACGCGCTTTAAGTTGCCGCCTAGCCCAGTACGCTATCTGAAATAGGAGCTACGTAAGTTGAACAAATGTCACAGAATTACGCTGAATTCTTATATTAACCGTAATATAAAATGATCTAATCGGGTCTCTGTTTGCCTTATCCTAGAAGTTTAATAGTGCATTTTACTCGTCAATTCATGCGCTTTGCGATGCCGCTTAGCCCAATAAGCTATCTGAAATAGGAGCGACGTAAATTGAACAAATGTGATAGAATTTCGCTGAATTCTTATATTAACCAAAATATAAAATGATCTGATCGGGTCTCTGATTGCCCTATCATAGAAGTTTAACAGTGCATTTTACTCGCCATTCCACGCGCTTTAAGTTGCCGCCTAGCCCAGCACGCTATCTGAAATAGGAGTTACGTAAGTTGAACAAATGTCACAGAATTACGCTGAATTCTTATATTAACCGTAATATAAAATGATCTAATCGGGTCTCTGTTTGCCTTATCCTAGAAGTTTAATAGTGCATTTTACTCGCCATTTCATGCGCTTTGAGATGCCGCTTAGCCCAGTACACTATCTGAAATAGGAGCGACGTAAATTGAAAAAATGTGATACAATTTCCCTGAAATGTTATAGTAAACAAAATATAAAATGATCTATTCGTAACTCTGATTGCCCTATCATAGAAGTTTAGAAGTGCATTTTACTCGCCCTTCCATGCGCTTTAAGATGCCGCCTAGCCCAGTACGCTATCTGAAATAGGAGCGACGTTAGTTGAACAAATGTGATAGAATTACGCTGAATTCTTATATTAACCGTAATATAAAATGATCTATTCGGGTGTCTGTTCGCCCTACCCTAGAAGTTTAATAGTGCATTTCACTCGCCATTCCATGCGCTTTGAGATGCCGCTTAGCCCAATACGCTATCTGAAATAGGAGCGACGTTAATTGAACAAATGTGATAGAATTTCGCTGAATTCTTATATTATCCAAAATATGAAATGATCTTATCGGGTCTCTGATTGCCCTACCCTAGAAGTTTAATAGTGCCTTTTACTCGCCCTTTCGTGCGCTGTGAGATGCCGCTTAGCCCAATACGCTATCTGAAATAGCAGCGACGTAAATTGAACAAATGTGATAGAATTTCGCTGGATTCTTATATTAACCAAAATATAAAATGATCTAATCGGGTCTCTGATTGCCCTATCGTAGAAGTTTAATAGTGCATTTTACTCGGCATTCCACGCGCTTTAAGTTGCCGCCTAGCCCAGTACGCTATCTGAAATAGAAGCTACGTAAGTTGAACAAATGTCACAGAATTACGCTGCATTCTTATGTTAACCGTAATATAAAATGATCTAATCGGGTCTCAGTTTGCCTTATCCTAGAAGTTTAAGAGTGCATTTTACTCGCCATTTCATGCGCTTTGAGATGCCGCTTAGCCCAATACGCTATCTGAAATAGGAGCGACGTAAATTAAACAAATGTGATAGAACTTCGCTGAATTCTTATATTAACCATAATATAAAATGATCTAATCGGGTCTCTGATTGCCCTACCCTAGAAGTTTAATAGTGCATTTTACTCACCATTCCACGCGCTTTAAGTTGCCGCCTAGCCCAGTACGCTATCTGAAATAGGAGCTACGTAAGTTGAACAAATGTCACAGAATTACGCTGAATTCTTATATTAACCGTAATATAAAATGATCTACTCGGGTCTCTGTTTGCCTTATCCTAGAAGTTTAATAGTGCATTTTACTCGTCAATCCATGCGCTTTGCGATGCCGCTTAGCCCAATAAGCTATCTGAAATAGGAGCGACGTAAATTGAACAAATGTGATAGAATTTCGCTGAATTCTTATATTAACCAAAATATAAAATGATCTAATCGGGTCTCTGATTGCCCTATCATAGAAGTTTAACAGTGCATTTTACTCGCCATTCCACGCGCTTTAAGTTGCCGCCTAGCCCAGCACGCTATCTGAAATAGGAGCTACGTAAGTTGAACAAATGTCACAGAATTACGCCGAATTCTTATATTAACCGTAATATAAAATGATCTAATCGGGTCTCCGTTTGCCTTATCCTAGAAGTTTAATAGTGCATTTTACTCGTCATTTCATGCGCTTTGCGATGCCGCTTAGCCCAATACGCTATCTGAAATTGGAGCGACGTATATTGAACAAATGTGATAGAATTTCGCTGAATTCTTATATTAACCAAAATATAAAATGATCTAATCGGGTCTCTGATTGCCCTATCATAGAAGTTTAAGAGTGCATTTTACTCGCCCTTTCGTGCGCTGTGAGATGCCGCTTAGCCCAATACGCTATCTGAAATAGGAGCGACGTAAATTGAACAAATGTGATAGAATTTCGCTGAATTCTTATATTAACCAAAATATAAAATGATCTAATCGGGTCTCTGATTGCCCTACCCTAGAAGTTTAATAGTGCATTTTACTCGCCATTTCATGCGCTTTGAGATGCCGCTTAGCCCAATACGCTATCTGAAATAGGAGCGACGTAAATTGAACAAATGTGATAGAATTTCGCTGGATTCTTATATTAACCAAAATATAAAATGATCTAATCGGGTCTCTGATTGCCCTATCATAGAAGTTTAACAGTGCATTTTACTCGCCATTCCACGCGCTTTAAGTTGCCGCCTAGCCCAGTACGCTATCTGAAATAGGAGCTACGTAAGTTGAACAAATGTCACAGAATTACGCTGCATTCTTATGTTAACCGTAATATAAAATGATCTAATCAGGTCTCTGTTTGCCTTATCCTAGAAGTTTAAGAGTGCATTTTACTCGCCATTTCATGCGCTTTGAGATGCCGCTTAGCCCAATACGCTATCTGAAATAGGAGCGACGTAAATTGAACAAATGTGATAGAATTTCGCTGAATTCTTATATTAACCAAAATATAAAATGATCTAATCGGGTCTCTGATTGCCCTACCCTAGAAGTTTAATAGTGCACTTTACTCACCATTTCATGCGCTTTGAGATGCCGCTTATCCCAATACGCTATCTGAAATTGGAGCGACGTAAATTGAACAAATGTGATAGAATTTCGCTGAATTCTTATATTAACCAAAATATAAAATGATCTAATCGGGTCTCTGATTGCCCTACCCTAGAAGTTTAACAGTGCATTTTACTCGCCATTTCATGCGCTTTGAGATGCCGCTTAGACCAATACGCTATCTGAAATAGGAGCGACGTAAATTAAACAAATCTGATAGAACTTCGCTGAATTCTTATATTAACCATAATATAAAATGATCTAATCGGGTCTCTGATTGCCCTACCCTAGAAGTTTAATAGTGCATTTTACTCGCCATTCCACGCGCTTTAAGTTGCCGCCTAGCCCAGTACGCTATCTGAAATAGGAGCTACGTAAGTTGAACAAATGTCACAGAATTACGCTGAATTCTTATATTAACCGTAATATAAAATGATCTAATCGGGTCTCTGTTTGCCTTATCCTAGAAGTTTAATAGTGCATTTTACTCGTCAATTCATGCGCTTAGCGATGCCGCTTAGCCCAATAAGCTATCTGAAATAGGAGCGACGTAAATTGAACAAATGTGATAGAATTACGCTGAATTCTTATATTAACCAAAATATAAAATGATCTGATCGGGTCTCTGATTACCCTATCATAGAAGTTTAACAGTGCATTTTACTCGCCATTCCACGCGCTTTAAGTTGCCGCCTAGCCCAGCACGGTATCTGAAATAGGAGTTACGTAAGTTGAACAAATGTCACAGAATTACGCTGAATTCTTATATTAACCGTAATATAAAATGATCTAATCGGGTCTCTGTTTGCCTTATCCTAGAAGTTTAATAGTGCATTTTACTCGCCATTTCATGCGCTTTGAGATGCCGCTTAGCCCAGTACACTATCTGAAATAGGAGCGACGTAAATTGAAAAAATGTGATAGAATTTCCCTGAAATGTTATAGTAAACAAAATATAAAATGATCTATTCGTAACTCTGATTGCCCTATCATAGAAGTTTAGAAGTGCATTTTACTCGCCCTTCCATGCGCTTTAAGATACCGTCTAGCCCAGTACGCTATCTGAAATAGGAGCGACGTTAGTTGAACAAATGTGATAGAATTACGCTGAATTCTTATATTAACCGTAATATAAAATGATCTATTCGGGTGTCTGTTCGCCCTACCCTAGAAGTTTAATAGTGCATTTCACTCGCCATTCCATGCGCTTTGAGATGCCGCTTAGCCCAATACGCTATCTGAAATAGGAGCGACGTTAATTGAACAAATGTGATAGAATTTCGCTGAATTCTTATATTATCCAAAATATGAAATGATCTTATCGGGTCTCTGATTGCCCTACCCTAGAAGTTTAATAGTGCATTTTACTCGCCCTTTCGTGCGCTGTGAGATGCCGCTTAGCCCAATACGCTATCTGAAATAGGAGCGACGTAAATTGAACAAATGTGATAGAATTTCGCTGGATTCTTATATTAACCAAAATATAAAATGATCTAATCGGGTCTCTGATTGCCCTATCATAGAAGTTTAATAGTGCATTTTACTCGCCATTCCACGCGCTTTAAGTTGCCGCCTAGCCCAGTACGCTATCTGAAATAGGAGCTACGTAAGTTGAACAAATGTCACAGAATTACGCTGAATTCTTATGTTAACCGTAATATAAAATGATCTAATCGGGTCTCTGTTTGCCTTATCCTAGAAGTTTAATAGTGCATTTTACTCGCCATTTCATGCGCTTTGAGATGCCGCTTAGCCCAATACGCTATCTGAAATAGGAGCGACGTAAATTGAACAAATGTGATAGAATTTCACTGAATTCTTATATTAACCAAAATATAAAATGATCTAATCGGGTCTCTGATTGCCCTATCATAGAAGTTTAACAGTGCATTTTACTCGCCATTTCATGCGCTTTGAGATGCCGCTTAGACCAATACGCTATCTGAAATAGGAGCGACGTTAATTAAACAAATGTGATAGAACTTCGCTGAATTCTTATATTAACCATAATATAAAATGATCTAATCGGGTCTCTGATTGCCCTACCCTAGAAGTTTAATAGTGCATTTTACTCACCATTCCACGCGCTTTAAGTTGCCGCCTAGCCCAGTACGCTATCTGAAATAGGAGCGACGTAAATTGAACAAATGTGATAGAATTTCGCTGAATTCTTATATTAACCAAAATATGAAATGATCTTATCGGGTCTCTGATTGCCCTACCCTAGAAGTTTAATAGTGCATTTTACTCGCCCTTTCGTGCGCCGTGAGATGCCGCTTAGCCCAATACGCTATCTGAAATAGGAGCGACGTAAATTGAACAAATGTGATAGAATTTCGCTGGATTCTTATATTAACCAAAATATAAAATGATCTAATCGGGTCTCTGATTGCCCTATCGTAGAAGTTTAATAGTGCATTTTACTCGGCATTCCACGCGCTTTAAGTTGCCGCCTAGCCCAGTACGCTATCTGAAATAGGAGCTACGTAAGTTGAACAAATGTCACAGAATTACGCTGAAATCTTATCTTAACCGTAATATAAAATGATCTAATCGGGTCTCCGTTTGCTCTTATCCTAGAAGTTTAATAGTGCATTTTACTCGCCATTTCATGCGCTTTGAGATGCCGCTTAGCCCAATACGCTATCTGAAATAGGAGCGACGTAAATTGAACAAATGTGATAGAATTTCGCTGAATTCTTATATTAACCAAAATATAAAATGATCTAATGGGGTCTCTGTTTGCCCTACCCTAGAAGTTTAATAGTGCATTTTACTCGCCATTTCTTGCGCTTTGAGATGCCACTTAGCACAAGTCGCTATCTGAAATAGGAGCGATGTAAATTGAACAAATGTGATAGAATTTCGCTGAATTCTTATATTAACCTTAATGTAAAACGATCTAATCGGGTCTATGTTCGCCCTACCCAAGAAGTTTAATAGTGCATTTCACTCGCCATTCCATGCGCTTTGAGATGCCGCTTAGCCCAATACGATATCTGAAATAGGAGCGACGTTAATTGAACAAATGTGATAGAATTTCGCTGAATTCTTATATTATCCAAAATATGAAATGATCTTATCGGGTCTCTGATTGCCCGACCCTAGAAGTTTAATAGTGCATTTTACTCGCCCTTTCGTGCGCTGTGAGATGCCGCTTAGCCCAATACGCTATCTGAAATAGGAGCGACGTAAATTGAACAAATGTGATAGAATTTCGCTGGATTCTTATATTAACCAAAATATAAAATGATCTAGTCGGGTCTCTGATTGCCCTATCATAGAAGTTTAATAGTGCATTTTACTCGCCATTCCACGCGCTTTAAGTTGCCGCCTAGCCCAGTACGCTATCTGAAATAGGAGCTACGTAAGTTGAACAAATGTCACAGAATTACGCTGAATTCTTATGTTAACCGTAATATAAAATGATCTAATCGGGTCTCTGTTTGCCTTATCCTAGAAGTTTAATAGTGCATTTTACTCGCCATTTCATGCGCTTTGAGATGCCGCTTAGCCCAATACGCTATCTGAAATAGGAGCGACGTAAATTGAACAAATGTGATAGAATTTCACTGAATTCTTATATTAACCAAAATATAAAATGATCTAATCGGGTCTCTGATTGCCCTATCATAGAAGTTTAACAGTGCATTTTACTCGCCATTTCATGCGCTTTGAGATGCCGCTTAGACCAATACGCTATCTGAAATAGGAGCGACGTTAATTAAACAAATGTGATAGAACTTCGCTGAATTCTTATATTAACCATAATATAAAATGATCTAATCGGGTCTCTGATTGCCCTACCCTAGAAGTTTAATAGTGCATTTTACTCACCATTCCACGCGCTTTAAGTTGCCGCCTAGCCCAGTACGCTATCTGAAATAGGAGCGACGTAAATTGAACAAATGTGATAGAATTTCGCTGAATTCTTATATTAATCAAAATATGAAATGATCTTATCGGGTCTCTGATTGCCCTACCCTAGAAGTTTAATAGTGCATTTTACTCGCCCTTTCGTGCGCCGTGAGATGCCGCTTAGCCCAATACGCTATCTGAAATAGGAGCGACGTAAATTGAACAAATGTGATAGAATTTCGCTGGATTCTTATATTAACCAAAATATAAAATGATCTAATCGGGTCTCTGATTGCCCTATCGTAGAAGTTTAATAGTGCATTTTACTCGGCATTCCACGCGCTTTAAGTTGCCGCCTAGCCCAGTACGCTATCTGAAATAGGAGCTACGTCAGTTGAACAAATGTCACAGAATTACGCTGCATTCTTATGTTAACCGTAATATAAAATGATCTAATCGGGTCTCTGTTTGCCTTATCCTAGAAGTTTAAGAGAGCATTTTACTCGCCATTTCATGCGCTTTGAGATGCCGCTTAGCCCAATACGCTATCTGAAATAGGAGCGACGTAAATTAAACAAATGTGATAGAACTTCGCTGAATTCTTATATTAACCATATTATAAAATGATCTAATCGGGTCTCTGATTGCCCTACCCTAGAAGTTTAATAGTGCATTTTACTCACCATTCCACGCGCTTTAAGTTGCCGCCTAGCCCAGTACGCTATCTGAAATAGGAGCTACGTAAGTTGAACAAATGTCACAGAATTACGCTGAATTCTTATATTAACCGTAATATAAAATGATCTAATCGGGTCTCCGTTTGCCTTATCCTAGAAGTTTAATAGTGCATTTTACTCGCCATTTCATGCGCTTTGAGATGCCGCTTAGCCCAATACGCTATCTGAAATAGGAGCGACGTAAATTGAACAAATGTGATAGAATTTCGCTGAATACTTATATTAACCAAAATATAAAATGATCTAATGGGGTCTCTGTTTGCCCTACCCTAGAAGTTTAATAGTGCATTTTACTCGCCATTTCTTGCGCTTTGAGATGCCACTTAGCACAAGTCGCTATCTGAAATAGGAGCGATGTAAATTAAACAAATGTGATAGAATTTCGCTGAATTCTTATATTAACCTTAATGTAAAACGATCTAATCGGGTCTATGTTCGCCCTACCCAAGAAGTTTAATAGTGCATTTCACTCGTCATTTCATGCGCTTTGCGATGCCGCTTAGCCCAATAAGCTATCTGAAATTGGAGCGACGTATATTGAACAAATGTGATAGAATTTCGCTGAATTCTTATATTAACCAAAATATGAAATGATCTTATCGGGTCTCTGATTGCCCTACCCTAGAAGTTTAATAGTGCATTTTACTCGCCCTTTCGTGCGCTGTGAGATGCCGCTTAGCCCAATACGCTATCTGAAATAGGAGCTACGTAAGTTGAACGAATGTGACAGAATTACGCTGATTTCTTATATTAACCGTAATATAAAATGATCTAATCGGGTCTCTGTTTGCCTTATCCTAGAAGTTTAATAGTGCATTTTACTCGCCATTTCATGCGCTTTGAGATGCCCCTTAGCCCAATACGCTATCTGAAATAGGAGCGACGTAAATTGAACAAATGTGATAGAATTTCGCTGAATTCTTATATTAACCAAAATATGAAATGATCTAATCCGGTCTCTGTTTGCCCTACCCTAGAAGTTTAATAGTGCATTTTACGAGCCATTTCTTGCGCTTTGAGATGCAGCTTAGCCCAATACGCTATCTGAAATAGGAGCGACGTAAATTGAACAAATGTGATAGAATTTCGCTGAATTCTTATATTAACCAAAATATGAAATGATCTTATCGGGTCTCTGATTGCCCTACCCTAGAAGTTTAATAGTGCATTTTACTCGCCCTTTCGTGCGCTGTGAGATGCCGCTTAGCCCAATACGCTATCTGAAATAGGAGCGACGTAAATTGAACAAATGTGATAGAATTTCGCTGGATTCTTATATTAACCAAAATATAAAATGATCTAATCGGGTCTCTGATTGCCCTATCGTAGAAGTTTAATAGTGCATTTTACTCGGCATTCCACGCGCTTTAAGTTGCCGCCTAGCCCAGTACGCTATCTGAAATAGGAGCTACGTAAGTTGAACAAATGTCACAGAATTACGCTGCATTCTTATGTTAACCGAAATATAAAATGATCTAATTGGGTCTCTGTTTGCCTTATCCTAGAAGTTTAAGAGTGCATTTTACTCGCCATTTCATGCGCTTTGAGATGCCGCTTAGCCCAATACGCTATCTGAAATAGGAGCGACGTAAATTAAACAAATGTGATAGAACTTCGCTGAATTCTTATATTAACCATAATATAAAATGATCTAATCGGGTCTCTGATTCCCCTACCCTAGAAGTTTAATAGTGCATTTTACTCACCATTCCACGCGCTTTAAGTTGCCGCCTAGCCCAGTACGCTATCTGAAATTGGAGCGACGTATATTGAACAAATGTGATAGAATTTCGCTGAATTCTTATATTAACCAAAATATAAAATGATCTAATCGGGTCTCTGATTGCCCTATCATAGAAGTTTAAGAGTGCATTTTACTCGCCCTTTCGTGCGCTGTGAGATGCCGCTTAGCCCAATACGCTATCTGAAATAGGAGCGACGTAAATTGAACAAATGTGATAGAATTTCGCTGAATTCTTATATTAACCAAAATATAAAATGATCTAATCGGGTCTCTGATTGCCCTATCCTAGAAGTTTAATAGTGCATTTTACTCGACATTTCATGCGCTTTGAGATGCCGCTTAGCCCAATACGCTATCTGAAATTGGAGCGACGTAAATTGAACAAATGTGATAGAATTTCGCTGAATTCTTATATTAACCAAAATATAAAATGATCTAATCGGGTCTCTGATTGCCCTACCCTAGAAGTTTAATAGTGCATTTTACTCGCCATTTCATGCGCTTTGAGATGCCGCTTAGACCAATACGCTATCTGAAATAGGAGCGACGTAAATTAAACAAATCTGATAGAACTTCGCTGAATTCTTATATTAACCATAATATAAAATGATCTAAGCGGGTCTCTGATTGCCCTACCCTAGAAGTTTAATAGTGCATTTTACTCACCATTCCACGCGCTTTAAGTTGCCGCCTAGCCCAGTACGCTATCTGAAATAGGAGCTACGTAAGTTGAACAAATGTCACAGAATTACGCTGAATTCTTATATTAACCGTAATATAAAATGATCTAATCGGGTCTCTGTTTGCCTTATCCTAGAAGTTTAATAGTGCATTTTACTCGTCAATTCATGCGCTTTGCGATGCCGCTTAGCCCAATAAGCTATCTGAAATAGGAGCGACGTAAATTGAACAAATGTGATAGAATTTCGCTGAATTCTTATATTAACCAAAATATAAAATGATCTGATCGGGTCTCTGATTGCCCTATCATAGAAGTTTAACAGTGCATTTTACTCGCCATTCCACGCGCTTTAAGTTGCCGCGTAGCCCAGCACGCTATCTGAAATAGGAGCTACGTAAGTTGAACAAATGTCACAGAATTACGCTGAATTCTTATATTAACCGTAATATAAAATGATCTAATCGGGTCTCTGTTTGCATTACCCTCGAAGTTTAATAGTGCATTTTACTCGTCATTCCATGCGCTTTGAGATGCCGCTTAGCCCAATACGCTATCTGAAATAGGAGCGACGTAAATTGAACAAATGTGATAGAATTTCGCTGAATTCTTATATTAACCAAAATATAAAATGATCTAATCGGGTCTCTGATTTCCCTATCATAGAAGTTTAGTAGTGCATTTGACTCGCCATTTCATGCGCTTTGAGATGCCGCTCAGCCCAATACGCTATCTGAAATAGGGGCGACGTAAATTGAACAAATGTGATAGAATTACTCTGAATTCTTATATTAACCGTAATATAAAATGATCTAATCGGGTCTCTGTTTGCCTTACCCTAGAAGTTTAATAGTGCATTTTACTCGTCATTTCATGCGCTTCGAGATGCCGCATAGCCCACTACGCCATCTGACATAGGAGCGACGTAAATTGAACAAATGTGATAGAATTTCGCTGAATTCTTAAATTAACCATAATATAAAATGATCTAATGGGGTCTCTGATTGCCCTACCCTAGAAGATTAATAGTGCATTTCACTCGCCATTTCATGCGCTTTGAGATGCCGCTTAGCCCGATACGCTATCTGACATAGGAGCGACGTAAATTGAACAAATGTGATAGAATTTCGCTGAATTCTTATATTAACCAAAATATAAAATGATCTAATCGGGTCTCTGATTGCCCTATCATAGAAGTTCAATAGTGCATTTTACTCGCCATTCCACGCGCTTTATGTTGCCGCCTAGCCCAGTACGCTATCTGAAATAGGAGCTACGTAAGTTGAACAAATGTGATAGAATTTTGCTGAATTCTTAAATTAACCATAATATAAAATGATATAATCGGGTCTCTGTTTGCCCTACCCAAGAACTTTAATACTGCATTTCTCTCGTCATTTCATGCGCTTTGAGATGCCGCTTAGCCCAATACGCTATCTGAAATAGGAGCGACGTAAATTGAACAAATGTGATAGAATTTCCATGAAATCTTATATTAAACAAAATATAAAATGATCTAAACGGGACTCTGATTGCCCTATCATAGAAGTATAGTAGTGCATTTTACTCGCCCTTCCACGCGCTTTAAGATGCCGCCTAGACCAGTACACTATCTGAAATAGGAGCGACGTATGTTGAACAAATGTGATATAATTACGCTGAATTCTTATATTAACCGTAATATTAAATGATCTAATCGGGTCTCGGTTTGCCTTACCCTAGAAGTTTAATAGTGCATTTTACTCGCCATTTCATGCGCTTTGAGATGCCGCTTAGCCCAATACGCTATCTGCAACATGAGCGACGTAAATTGAACAAATGTGATAGAATTTCGCTGAATTCTTAAATTAACCATAATATAAAATGATCTAATGGGGTCTCTGTTCGCCCTACCCTAGAAGATTAATAGTGTATTTCACTCGCCATTTCATGCGCTTTGAGATGCCGCTTAGCCCAATACGCTATCTGACATAGGAGCGACGTAAATTGAACAAATGTGATAGAATTTCGCTGAATTCTTATATTAACCAAAATATAAAATGATCTAATCGGGTCTCTGATTGCCCTATCATAGAAGTTTAATAGTGCATTTTACTCGCCATTCCACGCGCTTTAAGATGCCGCCTAGCCCAGTACGCTATCTGAATTAGGAGCGACGTATGTTGAACAAATGTGATAGAATTTCCCTGAATTCTTATATTAACCTTAATGTAAAATGATCTAATCGGGTCTCTGTTTGCCCTACCCTAGAAGTTTAATAGTGCATTTCACTCGTCATTTCATGCGCTTTGCGATGCCGCTTAGCCCAATAAGCTATCTGAAATAGGAGCGACGTAAATTGAACAAATGTGATAGAATTTCGTTGAATTCTTACATTAACCAAAATATAAAATGATCTAGTCGGGTCTCTGATTGCCCCATCATAGAAGTTTAATAGTGCATTTTACTCGCCATTTCTTGCGCTTTGAGATGCCACTTAGCACAAGTCGCTATCTGAAATAGGAGCGATGTAAATTGAACAAATGTGATAGAATTTCGCTGAATTCTTATATTAACCTTAATGTAAAACGATCTAATCGGGTCTATGTTCGCCCTACCCAAGAAGTTTAATAGTGCATTTCACTCGCCATTCCATGCGCTTTGAGATGCCGCTTAGCCCAATACGATATCTGAAATAGGAGCGACGTTAATTGAACAAATGTGATAGAATTTCGCTGAATTCTTATATTATCCAAAATATGAAATGATCTTATCGGGTCTCTGATTGCCCGACCCTAGAAGTTTAATAGTGCATTTTACTCGCCCTTTCGTGCGCTGTGAGATGCCGCTTAGCCCAATACGCTATCTGAAATAGGAGCGACGTAAATTGAACAAATGTGATAGAATTTCGCTGGATTCTTATATTAACCAAAATATAAAATGATCTAGTCGGGTCTCTGATTGCCCTATCATAGAAGTTTAATAGTGCATTTTACTCGCCATTCCACGCGCTTTAAGTTGCCGCCTAGCCCAGTACGCTATCTGAAATAGGAGCTACGTAAGTTGAACAAATGTCACAGAATTACGCTGAATTCTTATGTTAACCGTAATATAAAATGATCTAATCGGGTCTCTGTTTGCCTTATCCTAGAAGTTTAATAGTGCATTTTACTCGCCATTTCATGCGCTTTGAGATGCCGCTTAGCCCAATACGCTATCTGAAATAGGAGCGACGTAAATTGAACAAATGTGATAGAATTTCACTGAATTCTTATATTAACCAAAATATAAAATGATCTAATCGGGTCTCTGATTGCCCTATCATAGAAGTTTAACAGTGCATTTTACTCGCCATTTCATGCGCTTTGAGATGCCGCTTAGACCAATACGCTATCTGAAATAGGAGCGACGTTAATTAAACAAATGTGATAGAACTTCGCTGAATTCTTATATTAACCATAATATAAAATGATCTAATCGGGTCTCTGATTGCCCTACCCTAGAAGTTTAATAGTGCATTTTACTCACCATTCCACGCGCTTTAAGTTGCCGCCTAGCCCAGTACGCTATCTGAAATAGGAGCGACGTAAATTGAACAAATGTGATAGAATTTCGCTGAATTCTTATATTAATCAAAATATGAAATGATCTTATCGGGTCTCTGATTGCCCTACCCTAGAAGTTTAATAGTGCATTTTACTCGCCCTTTCGTGCGCCGTGAGATGCCGCTTAGCCCAATACGCTATCTGAAATAGGAGCGACGTAAATTGAACAAATGTGATAGAATTTCGCTGGATTCTTATATTAACCAAAATATAAAATGATCTAATCGGGTCTCTGATTGCCCTATCGTAGAAGTTTAATAGTGCATTTTACTCGGCATTCCACGCGCTTTAAGTTGCCGCCTAGCCCAGTACGCTATCTGAAATAGGAGCTACGTCAGTTGAACAAATGTCACAGAATTACGCTGCATTCTTATGTTAACCGTAATATAAAATGATCTAATCGGGTCTCTGTTTGCCTTATCCTAGAAGTTTAAGAGAGCATTTTACTCGCCATTTCATGCGCTTTGAGATGCCGCTTAGCCCAATACGCTATCTGAAATAGGAGCGACGTAAATTAAACAAATGTGATAGAACTTCGCTGAATTCTTATATTAACCATATTATAAAATGATCTAATCGGGTCTCTGATTGCCCTACCCTAGAAGTTTAATAGTGCATTTTACTCACCATTCCACGCGCTTTAAGTTGCCGCCTAGCCCAGTACGCTATCTGAAATAGGAGCTACGTAAGTTGAACAAATGTCACAGAATTACGCTGAATTCTTATATTAACCGTAATATAAAATGATCTAATCGGGTCTCCGTTTGCCTTATCCTAGAAGTTTAATAGTGCATTTTACTCGCCATTTCATGCGCTTTGAGATGCCGCTTAGCCCAATACGCTATCTGAAATAGGAGCGACGTAAATTGAACAAATGTGATAGAATTTCGCTGAATACTTATATTAACCAAAATATAAAATGATCTAATGGGGTCTCTGTTTGCCCTACCCTAGAAGTTTAATAGTGCATTTTACTCGCCATTTCTTGCGCTTTGAGATGCCACTTAGCACAAGTCGCTATCTGAAATAGGAGCGATGTAAATTAAACAAATGTGATAGAATTTCGCTGAATTCTTATATTAACCTTAATGTAAAACGATCTAATCGGGTCTATGTTCGCCCTACCCAAGAAGTTTAATAGTGCATTTCACTCGTCATTTCATGCGCTTTGCGATGCCGCTTAGCCCAATAAGCTATCTGAAATTGGAGCGACGTATATTGAACAAATGTGATAGAATTTCGCTGAATTCTTATATTAACCAAAATATGAAATGATCTTATCGGGTCTCTGATTGCCCTACCCTAGAAGTTTAATAGTGCATTTTACTCGCCCTTTCGTGCGCTGTGAGATGCCGCTTAGCCCAATACGCTATCTGAAATAGGAGCTACGTAAGTTGAACGAATGTGGCACAATTACGCTGATTTCTTATATTAACCGTAATATAAAATGATCTAATCGGGTCTCTGTTTGCCTTATCCTAGAAGTTTAATAGTGCATTTTACTCGCCATTTCATGCGCTTTGAGATGCCCCTTAGCCCAATACGCTATCTGAAATAGGAGCGACGTAAATTGAACAAATGTGATAGAATTTCGCTGAATTCTTATATTAACCAAAATATGAAATGATCTAATCCGGTCTCTGTTTGCCCTACCCTAGAAGTTTAATAGTGCATTTTACGAGCCATTTCTTGCGCTTTGAGATGCAGCTTAGCCCAATACGCTATCTGAAATAGGAGCGACGTAAATTGAACAAATGTGATAGAATTTCGCTGAATTCTTATATTAACCAAAATATGAAATGATCTTATCGGGTCTCTGATTGCCCTACCCTAGAAGTTTAATAGTGCATTTTACTCGCCCTTTCGTGCGCTGTGAGATGCCGCTTAGCCCAATACGCTATCTGAAATAGGAGCGACGTAAATTGAACAAATGTGATAGAATTTCGCTGGATTCTTATATTAACCAAAATATAAAATGATCTAATCGGGTCTCTGATTGCCCTATCGTAGAAGTTTAATAGTGCATTTTACTCGGCATTCCACGCGCTTTAAGTTGCCGCCTAGCCCAGTACGCTATCTGAAATAGGAGCTACGTAAGTTGAACAAATGTCACAGAATTACGCTGCATTCTTATGTTAACCGAAATATAAAATGATCTAATTGGGTCTCTGTTTGCCTTATCCTAGAAGTTTAAGAGTGCATTTTACTCGCCATTTCATGCGCTTTGAGATGCCGCTTAGCCCAATACGCTATCTGAAATAGGAGCGACGTAAATTAAACAAATGTGATAGAACTTCGCTGAATTCTTATATTAACCATAATATAAAATGATCTAATCGGGTCTCTGATTCCCCTACCCTAGAAGTTTAATAGTGCATTTTACTCACCATTCCACGCGCTTTAAGTTGCCGCCTAGCCCAGTACGCTATCTGAAATAGGAGCTACGTAAGTTGAACAAATGTCACAGAATTACGCTGAATTCTTATATTAACCGTAATATAAAATGATCTAATCGGGTCTCTGTTTGCCTTATCCTAGAAGTTTAATAGTGCATTTTACTCGTCAATCCATGCGCTTTGCGATGCCGCTTAGCCCAATACGCTATCTGAAATAGGAGCGACGTAAATTAAACAAATGTGATAGAACTTCGCTGAATTCTTATATTAACCATAATATAAAATGATCTAATCGGGTCTCTGATTCCCCTACCCTAGAAGTTTAACAGTGCATTTTACTCGCCATTCCACGCGCTTTAAGTTGCCGCCTAGCCCAGCACGCTATCTGAAATAGGAGCTACGTAAGTTGAACAAATGTCACAGATTTACGCCGAATTCTTATATTAACCGTAATATAAACTGATCTAATCGGGCCTCCGTTTGCCTTATCCTAGAAGTTTAATAGTGCATTTTACTCGCCATTTCATGCGCTTTGAGATGCCGCTTAGCCCAATACGCTATCTGAAATAGGAGCGTCGTAAATTGAACAAATGTGATAGAATTTCGCTGAATTCTTATATTAACCAAAATATAAAATGATCTAATGGGGTCTCTGTTTGCCCTACCCTAGAAGTTTAATAGTGCATTTTACTCGCCATTTCTTGCGCTTTGAGATTCCACTTAGCACAAGTCGCTATCTGAAATAGGAGCGATGTAAATTGAACAAATGTGATAGAATTTCGCTGAATTCTTATATTAACCTTAATGTAAAATGATCTAATCGGGTCTTTGTTCGCCCTACCCAAGAAGTTTAATAGTGCATTTCACTCGTCATTTCATGCGCTTTGCGATGCCGCTTAGCCCAATAAGCTATCTGAAATTGGAGCGACGTATATTGAACAAATGTGATAGAATTTCGCTGAATTCTTATATTAACCAAAATATAAAATGATCTAATCGGGTCTCTGATTGCCCTATCATAGAAGTTTAAGAGTGCATTTTACTCGCCCTTTCGTGCGCTGTGAGATGCCGCTTAGCCCAATACGCTATCTGAAATAGGAGCGACGTAAATTGAACAAATGTGATAGAATTTCGCTGAATTCTTATATTAACCAAAATATAAAATGATCTAATCGGGTCTCTGATTGCCCTATCCTAGAAGTTTAATAGTGCATTTTACTCGACATTTCATGCGCTTTGAGATGCCGCTTAGCCCAATACGCTATCTGAAATTGGAGCGACGTAAATTGAACAAATGTGATAGAATTTCGCTGAATTCTTATATTAACCAAAATATAAAATGATCTAATCGGGTCTCTGATTGCCCTACCCTAGAAGTTTAATAGTGCATTTTACTCGCCATTTCATGCGCTTTGAGATGCCGCTTAGACCAATACGCTATCTGAAATAGGAGCGACGTAAATTAAACAAATCTGATAGAACTTCGCTGAATTCTTATATTAACCATAATATAAAATGATCTAAGCGGGTCTCTGATTGCCCTACCCTAGAAGTTTAATAGTGCATTTTACTCACCATTCCACGCGCTTTAAGTTGCCGCCTAGCCCAGTACGCTATCTGAAATAGGAGCTACGTAAGTTGAACAAATGTCACAGAATTACGCTGAATTCTTATATTAACCGTAATATAAAATGATCTAATCGGGTCTCTGTTTGCCTTATCCTAGAAGTTTAATAGTGCATTTTACTCGTCAATTCATGCGCTTTGCGATGCCGCTTAGCCCAATAAGCTATCTGAAATAGGAGCGACGTAAATTGAACAAATGTGATAGAATTTCGCTGAATTCTTATATTAACCAAAATATAAAATGATCTGATCGGGTCTCTGATTGCCCTATCATAGAAGTTTAACAGTGCATTTTACTCGCCATTCCACGCGCTTTAAGTTGCCGCGTAGCCCAGCACGCTATCTGAAATAGGAGCTACGTAAGTTGAACAAATGTCACAGAATTACGCTGAATTCTTATATTAACCGTAATATAAAATGATCTAATCGGGTCTCTGTTTGCATTACCCTCGAAGTTTAATAGTGCATTTTACTCGTCATTCCATGCGCTTTGAGATGCCGCTTAGCCCAATACGCTATCTGACATAGGAGCGACGTAAATTGAACAAATGTGATAGAATTTCGCTGAATTCTTATATTAACCAAAATATAAAATGATCTAATCGGGTCTCTGATTTCCCTATCATAGAAGTTTAGTAGTGCATTTGACTCGCCATTTCATGCGCTTTGAGATGCCGCTCAGCCCAATACGCTATCTGAAATAGGGGCGACGTAAATTGAACAAATGTGATAGAATTACTCTGAATTCTTATATTAACCGTAATATAAAATGATCTAATCGGGTCTCTGTTTGCCTTACCCTAGAAGTTTAATAGTGCATTTTACTCGTCATTTCATGCGCTTCGAGATGCCGCATAGCCCACTACGCCATCTGACATAGGAGCGACGTAAATTGAACAAATGTGATAGAATTTCGCTGAATTCTTAAATTAACCATAATATAAAATGATCTAATGGGGTCTCTGATTGCCCTACCCTAGAAGATTAATAGTGCATTTCACTCGCCATTTCATGCGCTTTGAGATGCCGCTTAGCCCGATACGCTATCTGACATAGGAGCGACGTAAATTGAACAAATGTGATAGAATTTCGCTGAATTCTTATATTAACCAAAATATAAAATGATCTAATCGGGTCTCTGATTGCCCTATCATAGAAGTTCAATAGTGCATTTTACTCGCCATTCCACGCGCTTTATGTTGCCGCCTAGCCCAGTACGCTATCTGAAATAGGAGCTACGTAAGTTGAACAAATGTGATAGAATTTTGCTGAATTCTTAAATTAACCATAATATAAAATGATATAATCGGGTCTCTGTTTGCCCTACCCAAGAACTTTAATACTGCATTTCTCTCGTCATTTCATGCGCTTTGAGATGCCGCTTAGCCCAATACGCTATCTGAAATAGGAGCGACGTAAATTGAACAAATGTGATAGAATTTCCATGAAATCTTATATTAAACAAAATATAAAATGATCTAAACGGGACTCTGATTGCCCTATCATAGAAGTATAGTAGTGCATTTTACTCGCCCTTCCACGCGCTTTAAGATGCCGCCTAGACCAGTACACTATCTGAAATAGGAGCGACGTATGTTGAACAAATGTGATATAATTACGCTGAATTCTTATATTAACCGTAATATTAAATGATCTAATCGGGTCTCGGTTTGCCTTACCCTAGAAGTTTAATAGTGCATTTTACTCGCCATTTCATGCGCTTTGAGATGCCGCTTAGCCCAATACGCTATCTGCAACATGAGCGACGTAAATTGAACAAATGTGATAGAATTTCGCTGAATTCTTAAATTAACCATAATATAAAATGATCTAATGGGGTCTCTGTTCGCCCTACCCTAGAAGATTAATAGTGCATTTCACTCGCCATTTCATGCGCTTTGAGATGCCGCTTAGCCCAATACGCTATCTGACATAGGAGCGACGTAAATTGAACAAATGTGATAGAATTTCGCTGAATTCTTATATTAACCAAAATATAAAATGATCTAATCGGGTCTCTGATTGCCCTATCATAGAAGTTTAATAGTGCATTTTACTCGCCATTCCACGCGCTTTAAGATGCCGCCTAGCCCAGTACGCTATCTGAATTAGGAGCGACGTATGTTGAACAAATGTGATAGAATTTCCCTGAATTCTTATATTAACCTTAATGTAAAATGATCTAATCGGGTCTCTGTTTGCCCTACCCTAGAAGTTTAATAGTGCATTTCACTCGTCATTTCATGCGCTTTGCGATGCCGCTTAGCCCAATAAGCTATCTGAAATAGGAGCGACGTAAATTGAACAAATGTGATAGAATTTCGTTGAATTCTTACATTAACCAAAATATAAAATGATCTAGTCGGGTCTCTGATTGCCCCATCATAGAAGTTTAATAGTGCATTTTACTCGCCATTCCACGCACTTTAAGGTGCCGCCTAGCCCAGTACGCTATCTGAAATAGGAGCGACGTAAGTTGAACAAATGTGATAGAATTTTGCTGAATTCTTAAATTAACCATAATGTAAAATGATCGAATCGGGTCTCTGATTGCCCTACCCTAGAAGTTTAATAGTTCATTTTACTCGCCATTTCTTGCGCTTTGAGATGCCGCTTAGCCCAATATGCTATCTGAAATATCAGCGACGTAAATTGAACAAATGTGAGAGAATCTCGCTGAATTCTTATATTAACCAAAATATAAAATGATCTAATCGGGTCTATGATTGCCCTATCATAGAAGTTTAAAAGTGCATTTTACTCGCCATTCCACGCGCTTTAAGATGCCGCCTAGCCCAGTACGCTATCTGAAATAGGAGCGACGTAAATTGAACAAATGTGATAGAATTTCGCTGAATTCTTATATTAACCGTAATATAAAATGATCTAATCGGGTCTCTGTTTGCCCTACCCTAGAAGTTTAACAGTGCATTTTACTCGTCATTTCATGCGCTTCGAGATGCCGCATAGCCCAATACGCTATCTGACATAGGAGCGACGTAAATTGAACAAATGTGATAGAATTTCGCTGAATTCTTAAATTAACCATAATATAAAATGATCTAACGGGGTCTCTGATTGCCCTACCCTAGAAGATTAATAGTGCATTTCACTCGCCATTTCATGCGCTTTGAGATGCCGCTTAGCCCAATACGCTATTTGACATAGGAGCGACGTAAATTGAACAAATGTGATAGAATTTCGCTGAATTCTTATATTAACCAAAATATAAAATGATCTAATCGGGTCTCTGATTGCCCTATCATAGAAGTTTAATAGTGCATTTTACTCGCCATTCCACGCGCTTTAAGTTGCCGCCTAGCCCAGTACGCTATCTGAAATAGGAGCTACGTAAGTTGAACAAATGTGACAGAATTACGCTGAATTCTTATATTAACCGTAATATAAAATGATCTAATCGGGTCTCTGTTTGCCCTACCCTAGAAGTTTAATAGTGCATTTTACTCGCCATTTCTTGCGCTTTGAGATGCCGCTTAGCCCAGTACGCTATCTGAAATAGGAGCGACGTAAATTGAACAAATGTGATAGAATTTTGCTGAATTCTTAAATTAACCATAATGTAAAATGATCGAATCGGGTCTCTGATTGCCCTACCCTAGAAGTTTAATAGTTCATTTTACTCGCCATTTCTTGCGCTTTGAGATGCCGCTTAGCCCAATACGCTATCTGAAATATCAGCGACGTAAATTGAACAAATGTGAGAGAATCTCGCTGAATTCTTATATTAACCAAAATATAAAATGACCTAATCGGGTCTCTGATTGCCCTATCATAGAAGATTAATAGTGCAGTTTACTCTCCACTCCACGCGCTTTAAGATGCCGCCTAGCCCAGTACGCTATCTGAAATAGGAGCGACGTAAATTGAACAAATGTGATAGAATTTTGCTGAATTCTTAAATTAACCATAATATAAAATGATCTAATCGGGTCTCTGTTCGCCCTACCCTAGAAGTTTAATAGTGCATTTCACTCGCCAGTTCATGCGCTTTGAGATGCCGCTTAGCCCAATACGCTATCTGAAATAGGAGCGACGTAAATAGAACAATTGTGATAGAATTTCGCTGAATTCTTATATTAACCAAAATATAAAATGATCTAATCGGCTCTCTGATTGCCGTATCATAGAAGTTTAGTAGTGCATTTTACTCGCCATTCTTCGCGTTTTAAGATGCCGCCTAGCCCAGTACGCTATCTGAAATAGGAGCGACGTATGTTGAACAAATGTGATAGAATTACGCTGAATCCTTATATTAACCGTAATCTAAAATGATGTAATCGGCTCTCTGTTCGCCCTACCCAAGAAGTTTAATAGTGCATTTCACTCGTCATTTCATGCGCTTTGCGATGCCGCTTAGCCCAATATGCTATCTGAAATAGGAGCGACGTAAGTTGAACAAATGTGATAGAATTACGCTGAATTCTTATATTAACCTTAACGTAAAATGTTCTAATCGGGTCTCTGTTCGCCCTACCCTAGAAGATTAATAGTGCATTTCACTCGTCATTTCATGCGCTTTGAGATGCCCCTTAGCCCAGTACGCTATCTGAAATAGGAGCGATGTAAATTGAACGAATGTGATAGAATTTCGATGAATTCTTGAATTAACCATAATATAAAATGATCTAATCAGGTCTCTGTTCGCCCTAGCCTAGAAGTTTAATAGTGCATTTTACTCACCATTCCACGCGCTTTAAGTTGCCGCCTAGCCCAGTACGCTATCTGAAATAGGAGCTACGTAAGTTGAACAAATGTCACAGAATTACGCTGAATTCTTATATTAACCGTAATATAAAATGATCTAATCGGGTCTCTGTTTGCCTTATCCTAGAAGTTTAATAGTGCATTTTACTCGTCAATTCATGCGCTTTGCGATGCCGCTTAGCACAATAAGCTATCTGAAATAGGAGCGACGTAAATTGAACAAATGTGATAGAATTTCGCTGAATTCTTATATTAACCGTAATATAAAATGATCTAATCGGGTCTCTGTTTGCCCTACCCTAGAAGTTAAACAGTGCATTTTACTCGTCATTTCATGCGCTTCGAGATGCCGCTTAGCCCAATACGCTATCTGAAATAGGAGCAACGTAAATTGAACAAATGTGATAGAATTTCGCTGAATTCTTATATTAACCAAAATATAAAACGATCTAACGGGGTCTCTGATTGCCCTACCCTAGAAGATTAATAGTGCATTTCACTCGCCATTTCATGCGCTTTGAGATGCCGCTTAGCCCAATACGCTATCTGAAATAGGAGCGACGTAAATTAAACAAATGTGATAGAACTTCGCTGAATTCTTATATTAACCATAATATAAAATGATCTAATCGGGTCTCTGATTGCCCTACCCTAGAAGTTTAATAGTGCATTTTACTCACCATTCCACGCGCTTTAAGTTGCCGCCTAGCCCAGTACGCTATCTGAAATAGGAGCTACGTAAGTTGAACAAATGTCACAGAATTACGCTGAATTCTTATATTAACCGTAATATAAAATGATCTAATCGGGTCTCTGTTTGCCTTATCCTAGAAGTTTAATAGTGCATTTTACTCGTCAATTCATGCGCTTTGCGATGCCGCTTAGCACAATAAGCTATCTGAAATAGGAGCGACGTAAATTGAACAAATGTGATAGAATTTCGCTGAATTCTTATATTAACCGTAATATAAAATGATCTAATCGGGTCTCTGTTTGCCCTACCCTAGAAGTTAAACAGTGCATTTTACTCGTCATTTCATGCGCTTCGAGATGCCGCATAGCCCAATACGCTATCTGACATAGGAGCGACGTAAATTGAACAAATGTGATAGAATTTCGCTGAATTCTTAAATTAACCATAATATAAAATGATCTAACGGGGTCTCTGATTGCCCTACCCTAGAAGATTAATAGTGCATTTCACTCGCCATTTCATGCGCTTTGAGATGCCGCTTAGCCCAATACGCTATTTGACATAGGAGCGACGTAAATTGAACAAATGTGATAGAATTTCGCTGAATTCTTATATTAACCAAAATATAAAATGATCTAATCGGGTCTCTGATTGCCCTATCATAGAAGTTTAATAGTGCATTTTACTCGCCATTCCACGCGCTTTAAGTTGCCGCCTAGCCCAGTACGCTATCTGAAATAGGAGCTACGTAAGTTGAACAAATGTGACAGAATTACGTTGAATTCTTATATTAACCGTAATATAAAATGATGTAATCGGCTCTCTGTTCGCCCTACCCAAGAAGTTTAATAGTGCATTTCACTCGTCATTTCATGCGCTTTGCGATGCCGCTTAGCCCAATATGCTATCTGAAATAGGAGCGACGTAAGTTGAACAAATGTGATAGAATTACGCTGAATTCTTATATTAACCTTAACGTAAAATGTTCTAATCGGGTCTCTGTTCGCCCTACCCTAGAAGATTAATAGTGCATTTCACTCGTCATTTCATGCGCTTTGAGATGCCCCTTAGCCCAGTACGCTATCTGAAATAGGAGCGATGTAAATTGAACGAATGTGATAGAATTTCGATGAATTCTTGAATTAACCATAATATAAAATGATCTAATCAGGTCTCTGTTCGCCCTAGCCTAGAAGTTTAATAGTGCATTTTACTCACCATTCCACGCGCTTTAAGTTGCCGCCTAGCCCAGTACGCTATCTGAAATAGGAGCTACGTAAGTTGAACAAATGTCACAGAATTACGCTGAATTCTTATATTAACCGTAATATAAAATGATCTAATCGGGTCTCTGTTTGCCTTATCCTAGAAGTTTAATAGTGCATTTTACTCGTCAATTCATGCGCTTTGCGATGCCGCTTAGCACAATAAGCTATCTGAAATAGGAGCGACGTAAATTGAACAAATGTGATAGAATTTCGCTGAATTCTTATATTAACCGTAATATAAAATGATCTAATCGGGTCTCTGTTTGCCCTACCCTAGAAGTTAAACAGTGCATTTTACTCGTCATTTCATGCGCTTCGAGATGCCGCATAGCCCAATACGCTATCTGACATAGGAGCGACGTAAATTGAACAAATGTGATAGAATTTCGCTGAATTCTTAAATTAACCATAATATAAAATGATCTAACGGGGTCTCTGATTGCCCTACCCTAGAAGATTAATAGTGCATTTCACTCGCCATTTCATGCGCTTTGAGATGCCGCTTAGCCCAATACGCTATTTGACATAGGAGCGACGTAAATTGAACAAATGTGATAGAATTTCGCTGAATTCTTATATTAACCAAAATATAAAATGATCTAATCGGGTCTCTGATTGCCCTATCATAGAAGTTTAATAGTGCATTTTACTCGCCATTCCACGCGCTTTAAGTTGCCGCCTAGCCCAGTACGCTATCTGAAATAGGAGCTACGTAAGTTGAACAAATGTGACAGAATTACGCTGAATTCTTATATTAACCGTAATATAAAATGATCTAATCGGGTCTCTGTTTGCCCTACCCTAGAAGTTTAATAGTGCATTTTACTCGCCGTTTCTTGCGCTTTGAGATGCCGCTTAGCCCAGTACGCTATCTGAAATAGGAGCGACGTAAATTGAACAAATGTGATAGAATTTTGCTGAATTCTTAAATTAACCATAATGTAAAATGATCGAATCGGGTCTCTGTTTGCCCTACCCTAGAAGTTTAATAGTGCATTTTACTCGCCATTTCTTGCGCTTTGAGATGCCGCTTAGCCCAGTACGCTATCTGAAATATCAGCGACGTAAATTGAACAAATGTGAGAGAATCTCGCTGAATTCTTATATTAACCAAAATATAAAATGATCTAATCGGGTCTCTGATTGCCCTATCATAGAAGATTAATAGTGGAGTTTACTCTCCACTCCACGCGCTTTAAGATGCCGCCTAGCCCAGTACGCCATCTGAAATAGGAGCGACGTAAATTGAACAAATGTGATAGAATTTTGCTGAATTCTTAAATTAACCATAATATAAAATGATCTAATCGGGTCTCTGTTCGCCCTACCCTAGAAGTTTAATAGTGCATTTCACTCGCCAGTTCATGCGCTTTGAGATGCCGCTTAGCCCAATACGCTATCTGAAATAGGAGCGACGTAAATAGAACAATTGTGATAGAATTTCGCTGAATTCTTATATTAACCAAAATATAAAATGATCTAATCGGCTCTCTGATTGCCGTATCATAGAAGTTTAGTAGTGCATTTTACTCGCCATTCTTCGCGTTTTAAGATGCCGCCTAGCCCAGTACGCTATCTGAAATAGGAGCGACGTATGTTGAACAAATGTGATAGAATTACGCTGAATTCTTATATTAACCGTAATATAAAATGATGTAATCGGCTCTCTGTTCGCCCTACCCAAGAAGTTTAATAGTGCATTTCACTCGTCATTTCATGCGCTTTGCGATGCCGCTTAGCCCAATATGCTATCTGAAATAGGAGCGACGTAAGTTGAACAAATGTGATAGAATTACGCTGAATTCTTATATTAACCTTAACGTAAAATGTTCTAATCGGGTCTCTGTTCGCCCTACCCTAGAAGATTAATAGTGCATTTCACTCGTCATTTCATGCGCTTTGAGATGCCCCTTAGCCCAGTACGCTATCTGAAATAGGAGCGATGTAAATTGAACGAATGTGATAGAATTTCGATGAATTCTTGAATTAACCATAATATAAAATGATCTAATCAGGTCTCTGTTCGCCCTAGCCTAGAAGTTTAATAGTGCATTTTATTCGCCATTTCATGCGCTTTGAGATGCCGCTTAGCCCAATACGCTATCTGAAATAGGAGCGACGTAAATTGAACAAATGTGATAGAATTTCCCTGAAATCTTATAGTAAACAAAATATAAAATGATCTAATCGGGACTCTGATTGTCCTAATACAGAATTTTAGTAGTGCATTTTACTCGCCCTTCCACGCGCTTTGAGATGCCGCCTAGCCCAGTACGATATCTGAAATAGGAGCGACGTAAGTTGAACAAATGTCATAGAATTACGCTGAATTCTTATATTAACCGTAATATAAAATGATCCATTCGGGTCTCTGTTCGCCCTACCCTAGAAGTTTAATAGTGCATTTCACTCGTCAATCCATGCGCTTTGAGATGCCGCTTAGCCCAATACGCTATCTGAAATATCAGCGACGTAAATTGAACAAATGTGAGAGAATTTCGCTGAATTCTTATATTAACCTTAATGTAAAATGTCCTAATCGGGTCTCTGTTCGCCCTACCCTAGAAGGTTAATAGTGCATTTCACTCGTCATTTCATGCGCTTTGAGATGCCGCTCAGCCCAGTACGGTATCTGAAATAGGAGCGATGTAAATTGAACAAATGTGATAGAATTTCGATGAATTCTTTTATTATCCGTAATGTAAAATGATCTAATCAGGTCTCTGTTCGCCTTACCCTAGAAGATTAATAGTGCATTTTACTCGCCATTTCATGCGCTTTGAGATGCCGCTTAGCCCAATACGCTATCTGCAATAGGATCGACGTAAATTGAACAAGTGTGATAGAATTTCGCTGAATTCTTAAATTAACCATAATATAAAATGATCTAAACTGGTCTCTGTTTGCCCTACCCTAGAAGTTTAATAGTGCATTTTACTCGCCATTTCTTGCGCTTTGAGATACCGCTTAGCCCAATACGCTATCTGAAATAGGAGCGACGTAAATTGAACAAATGTGATAGAATTTCGCTGAATTCTTATATTAACCAAAATATGAAATGATCTAATCGGGTCTCTGATTGCCCTATCATAGAAGTATAATAGTGCATTTTACTCGCCATTACACACGCTTTAAGATGCCGCCTAGCCCAGTACGCTATCTGAAATAGGAACGACGTAAATTGAACAAATGTGATAGAATTTCGCTGAATTCTTAAATTAACCATAATATAAAATGATCTAAACGGGACTCTGATTGCCCTATCATAGAAGTTTAGTAGTGCATTTTACTCGCCCTTCCACGCGCTTTAAGATGCCGCCCAGCCCAGTACACTATCTGAAATAGGAGCGACGTATGTTGAACAAATGTGATAGAATTACGCTGAATTCTTATATTAACCGTAATATAAAATGATCTAATCGGGTCTCTGATTGCCCTATCATAGAAGTTTAAGAGTGCATTTTGCTCGCCATTCCACGCGCTTTAAGATGCTGCCTAGCCCAGTACGCTATCTGAAATACGAGCGACGTAAGTTGAACAAATGTGATAGAATAACGCTGAATTCTTATATTAACCGTAATATGAAATGGTCTAATCGGGTCTCCGTTTGCCTTATCCTAGAAGTTTAATAGTGCATTTTACTGGCCATTTCTTGCGCTTTGAGATGCCGCTTAGCCCAATACGCTATCTGAAATATCAGCGACGTAAATTGAACAAATGTGAGAGAATTTCGCTGAATTCTTAAATTAACCATAATATAAAATGATCTAATGTGGTCTCTCTTTGCCCTACCCTAGAAGTTTAATAGTGCATTTTACTCGCCATTTCCTGCGCTTTGAGATGCCGCTTAGCACAAGTCGCTATCTGAAATCGGCGCGATGTAAATTGAACAAATGTGATAGAATTTCCCTGAAATCTTATATTAAACAATACATAAAATGATCTAAACGGGACTCTGATTGCCCTACCATAGAAGTTTAGTAGTGCATTTTACTCGCCCTTTCACGCGCTTTAAGATGCCGCCTAGCCCAGCACACTATCTGAAATAGCAGCGACGTATGTTGAACAAATGTGATAGAATTACGCTGAATTCTTATATTAACCGTAATATAAAGTGATCTAATTGGGTCTCTGTTTGCCTTACCCTAGAAGTTTAATAGTGCATTTTACTCGCCATTTCATGCGCTTTGAGATGCCGCTTAGCCCAATACGCTATCTGAAATAGGAGCGACGTAAATTGAACAAATGTGATAGAATTACGCTGAATCCTTATATTAACCAAAATATAAAATGATCTAATCGGGTCTCTGATTGCCCTATTATAGAAGTTTAATAGTGCATTTTACTCGCCATTCCACGCGCTTTAAGATGCCGCCTAGCCCAATACGCTATCTGAAATAGGAGCGACGTAAAATGAACAAATGTGAAAGGATTTCGCTGAATTCTTAAATTAACCATAATATAAAATGATCTAATCGGGTCTATATGTGCCCAACCCTAGAAGCTTAATAGTGCATTTTACTCGCCATTTCTTGCGCTTTGAGATGCCGCTTATCCCAATACGCTATCTGAAATAGGAGCGACGTAAATTGAACAAATGTGATAGAATTTCCCTGAAATGTTATAGTAAACAAAATATAAAATGATCTATTCGGAACTCTGATTGCCCTATCATAGAAGTTTAGAAGTGCATTTTACTCGCCCTTCCACGCGCTTTAAGATGCCGCCTAGCCCAGTACGCTATCTGAAATAGGAGCGACGTTAGTTGAACAAATGTGATAGAATTACGCTGAATTCTTATATTAACCGTAATATAAAATGATCTATTCGGGTGTCTGTTCGCCCTACCCTAGAAGTTTAATAGTGCATTTCACTCGCCATTCCATGCGCTTTGAGATGCCGCTTAGCCCAATACGCTATCTGAAATAGGAGCGACGTAAATTGAACAAATGTGATAGAATTTCGCTGAATTCTTATATTAACCAAAATATAAAATAATCTAATCGGGTCTCTGATTGCCCTACCCTAGAAGTTTAATAGTGCATTTTACTCGCCATTTCATGCGCTTTGAGATGCCGCTTAGCCCAATACGCTATCTGAAATAGGAGCAACGTAAATTGAACAAATGTGATAGAATTTCGCTGAATTCTTATATTAACCAAAATATAAAATGATCTAATCGGGTCTCTGATTGCCCTACCCTAGAAGTTTAATAGTGCATTTTACTCGCCATTTCATGCGCTTTGAGATGCCGCTTAGCCCAATACGCTATCTGAAATAGGAGCGACGTAAATTAAACAAATGTGATAGAACTTCGCTGAATTCTTATATTAACCATAATATAAAATGATCTAATCGGGTCTCTGATTGCCCTACCCTAGAAGTTTAATAGTGCATTTTACTCACCATTCCACGCGCTTTAAGTTGCCGCCTAGCCCAGTACGCTATCTGAAATAGGAGCTACGTAAGTTGAACAAATGTCACAGAATTACGCTGAATTCTTATATTAACCGTAATATAAAATGATCTAATCGGGTCTCTGTTTGCCTTATCCTAGAAGTTTAATAGTGCATTTTACTCGTCAATTCATGCGCTTTGCGATGCCGCTTAGCACAATAAGCTATCTGAAATAGGAGCGACGTAAATTGAACAAATGTGATAGAATTTCGCTGAATTCTTATATTAACCAAAATATAAAATGATCTAATCGGGTCTCTGATTGCCCTATCATAGAAGTTTAACAGTGCATTTTACTCGCCATTCCACGCGCTTTAAGTTGCCGTCTAGCCCAGCACGCTATCTGAAATAGGAGCTACGTAAGTTGAACAATTGTCACAGAATTACGCTGAATTCTTATATTAACCGTAATATAAAATGATCTAATCGGGTCTCTGTTTGCCTTATCCTAGAAGTTTAATAGTGCATTTTACTCGCCATTTCTTGCGCTTTGAGATGCCGCTTAGCCCAGTACGCTATCTGAAATAGGAGCGATGTAAATTGAACAAATGTGATAGAATTTCGATGAATTCTTTTATTAACCAAAATATAAAATGATCTAATCGGGTCTCTGATTGCCCTACCCTAGAAGTTTAATAGTGCATTTTACTCGCCATTTCATGCGCTTTGAGATGCCGCTTAGCCCAATACGCTATCTGAAATAGGAGCGACGTAAATTGAACAAATGTGATAGAATTTCGATGAATTCTTATATTAACCAAAATATAAAATGATCTAACCCGGTCTCTGTTTGCCCTACCCTAGAAGTTGAATAGTGCATTGTACGAGCCATTTCTTGCGCTTTGAGATGCAGCTTAGGCCAATACGCTATATGAAATAGGAGCGACGTAAATTGAACAAATGTGATAGAATTTCGCTGAATTCTTATATTAACCAAAATATAAATTGATCTAATCGGGTCTCTGATTGCCCTACCCTAGAAGTTTAATAGTGCATTTTACTCGCCATTTCATGCGCTTTGAGATGCCGCTTAGCCCAATACGCTATCTGAAATAGGAGCTACGTAAGTTGAACAAATGTCACAGAATTACGCTGAATTCTTATATTAACCGTAATATAAAATGATCTAATCGGGTCTCTGTTTGCCTTATCCTAGAAGTTTAATACTGCATTTTACTCGCCATTTCTTGCGCTTTGAGATGCCGCTTAGCCCAGTACGCTATCTGAAATAGGAGCGATGTAAATTGAACAAATGTGATAGAATTTCGATGAATTCATTTATTAACCAAAATATAAAATGATCTAATCGGGTCTCTGATTGCCCTACCCTAGAAGTTTAATAGTGCATTTTACTCGCCATTTCATGCGCTTTGAGATGCCGCTTAGCCCAATACGCTATCTGAAATAGGAGCGACGTAAATTGAACAAATGTGATAGAATTTCGCTGAATTCTTAAATTAACCATAATATAAAATGATCTAATGGGGTCTCTGTTTGCCCTTCCCTAGAAGTTTAATAGTGCATTTTACTCGCCATTTCTTGCGCTTTGAGATGCCGCTTAGCACAAGTCGCTATCTGAAATAGGAGCGATGTAAATTGAACAAATGTGATAGAATTTCGCTGAATTCTTATAATAACCTTAATGTAAAATGATCTAATCGGGTCTTTGTTCACCCTACCCAAGAAGTTTAATAGTGCTTTTCACTCGTCAATTCATGCGCTTTGCGATGCCGCTTAGCCCAATAAGCTATCTGAAATTGGAGCGACGTATATTGAACAAATGTGATAGAATTTCGCTGAATTCTTATATTAACCAAAATATAAAATGATCTAATCGGGTCTCTGATTGCCCTATCATAGAAGTTTAATAGTGCATTTTACTCGCCATTCCACGCGCTTTAAGATGCCGCCTAGCCCAGTACGCTATCTGAAATAGGAGCTACGTAAGTAGAACGAATGTGACAGAATTACGCTGATTTCTTATATTAACCGTAATATAAAATGATCTAATCGGGTCTCTGTTTGCCTTATCTTAGAAGTTTAATAGTGCATTTTACTCGCCATTTCATGCGCTTTGAGATGCCTCTTAGCCCAATACGATATCTGAAATAGGAGCGACGTAAATTGAACAAATGTGATAGAATGTCGCTGAATTCTTATATTAACCAAAATATAAAATGATCTAACCCGGTCTCTGTTTGCCCTACCCTAGAAGTTGAATAGTGCATTGTACGAGCCATTTCTTGCGCTTTGAGATGCAGCTTAGGCCAATACGCTATATGAAATAGGAGCGACGTAAATTGAACAAATGTGATAGAATTTCGCTGAATTATTATATTAACCAAAATATAAATTGATCTAATCGGGTCTCTGATTGCCCTACCCTAGAAGTTTAATAGTGCATTTTACTCGCCATTTCATGCACTTTGAGATGCCGCTTAGCCCAATACGCTATCTGAAATAGGAGCTACGTAAGTTGAACAAATGTCACAGAATTACGCTGAATTCTTATATTAACCGTAATATAAAATGATCTAATCGGGTCTCTGTTTGCCTTATCCTAGAAGTTTAATACTGCATTTTACTCGCCATTTCTTGCGCTTTGAGATGCCGCTTAGCCCAGTACGCTATCTGAAATAGGAGCGATGTAAATTGAACAAATGTGATAGAATTTCGATGAATTCATTTATTAACCAAAATATAAAATGATCTAATCGGGTCTCTGATTGCCCTACCCTAGAAGTTTAATAGTGCATTTTACTCGCCATTTCATGCGCTTTGAGATGCCGCTTAGCCCAATACGCTATCTGAAATAGGAGCGACGTAAATTGAACAAATGTGATAGAATTTCGCTGAATTCTTTAATTAACCATAATATGAAATGATCTAATGGGGTCTCTGTTTGCCCTACCCTAGAAGTTTAATAGTGCATTTTACTCGCCATTTCTTGCGCTTTGAGATGCCACTTAGCACGAGTCGCTATCTGAAATAGGAGCGATGTAAATTTAACAAATGTGATAGAATTTCGCTGAATTCTTATATTAACCTTAATGTAAAATGATCTAATCGGGTCTTTGTTCGCCCTACCCAAGAAGTTTAATAGTGCATTTCACTCGTCACTTCATGCGCTTTGCGATGCCGCTTAGCCCAATAAGCTATCTGAAATTGGAGCGACGTAAATTGAGCAAATGTGATAGAATTTCGCTGGATTCTTGTATTAACCAAAATATAAAATGATCTAATCCGGTCTCTGTTTGCCCTACCCTAGAAGTTGAATAGTGCATTGTACGAGCCATTTCTTGCGCTTTGAGATGCAGCTTAGCCCAATACGCTATCTGAAATAGGAGCGACGTAAATTGAACAAATGTGATAGAATTTCGCTGAATTCTTATTTTAACCTTAATGTAAAATGATCTAATCGGGTCTTTGTTCGCCCTACCCTAGAAGTTTAATAGTGCATTTCACTCGTCATTTCATGCGCTTTGAGTTGCCGCTTAGCCCAATAAACTATCTGAAATAGGAGCGACGTAAATTGAACAAATGTGATAGAACTTCGCTGAATTCTTATATTAACCGTAATATAAAATGATCTTATCGGGTCTCTGATTGCCCCACCCTAGAAGTTTAATAGTGCATTTTACTCGCCATTTCATGCGCTTTGAGATGCCGCTTAGCCCAATACGCTATCTGAAATAGGAGCGACGTAAATTGAACAAATGTGATAGAATTTCGATGAATTCATTTATTAACCAAAATATAAAATGATCTAATCGGGTCTCTGATTGCCCTACCCTAGAAGTTTAATAGTGCATTTGACTCGCCATTTCATGCGCTTTGAGATGCCGCTTAACCCAATACGCTATCTGAAATAGGAGCGACGTAAATTGAACAAATGTGATAGAATTTCGCTGAATTCATAAATTAACCATAATATAAAATGATCTAATGGGGTCTCTGTTTGCCCTTCCCTAGAAGTTTAATAGTGCATTTTACTCGCCATTTCTTGCGCTTTGAGATGCCGCTTAGCACAAGTCGCTATCTGAAATAGGAGCGATGTAAATTGAACAAATGTGATAGAATTTCGCTGAATTCTTATATTAACCTTAATGTAAAATGATCTAATCGGGTCTTTGTTCACCCTACCCAAGAAGTTTAATAGTGCATTTCACTCGTCAATTCATGCGCTTTGCGATGCCGCTTAGCCCAATAAGCTATCTGAAATTGGAGCGACGTATATTGAACAAATGTGATAGAATTTCGCTTAATTCTTATATTAACCAAAATATAAAATGATCTAATCGGGTCTCTGATTGCCCTATCATAGAAGTTTAATAGTGCATTTTACTCGCCATTCCACGCGCTTTAAGATGCCGCCTAGCCCAGTACGCTATCTGAAATAGGAGCTACGTAAGTAGAACGAATGTGACAGAATTACGCTGATTTCTTATATTAACCGTAATATAAAATGATCTAATCGGGTCTCTGTTTGCCTTATCCTAGAAGTTTAATAGTGCATTTTACTCGCCATTTCATGCGCTTTGAGATGCCTCTTAGCCCAATACGCTATCTGAAATAGGAGCGACGTAAATTGAACAAATGCGATAGAATTTCGCTGAATTCTTATATTAACCAAAATATAAAATGATCTAACCCGGTCTCTGTTTGCCCTACCCTAGATGTTGAATAGTGCATTGTGCGAGCCATTTCTTGCGCTTTGAGATGCAGCTTAGCCCAATACGCTATCTGAAATAGGAGCGACGTAAATTAAACAAATGTGATAGAACTTCGCTGAATTCTTATATTAACCATAATATAAAATGATCTAATCGGGTCTCTGATTGCCCTACCCTAGAAGTTTAATAGTGCATTTTACTCACCATTCCACGCGCTTTAAGTTGCCGCCTAGCCCAGTACGCTATCTGAAATAGGAGCTACGTAAGTTGAACAAATGTCACAGAATTACGCTGAATTCTTAAATTAACCATAATATAAAATGATCTAATGGGGTCTCTGTTTGCCCTACTCTAGAAGTTTAATAGTGCATTTTACTCGCCATTTCTTGCGCTTTGAGATGCCTCTTAGCCCAATACGCTATCTGAAATAGGAGCGACGTAACTTGAACAAATGTGACAGAACTTCGCTGAATTCTTATATTAACCATAATATAAAATGATCTAATCGGGTCTCTGATTGCCCTACCCTAGAAGTTTAATAGTGCATTTTACTCACCATTCCACGCGCTTTAAGTTGCCGCCTAGCCCAGTACGCTATCTGAAATAGGAGCTACGTAAGTTGAACAAATGTCACAGAATTACGCTGAATTCTTATATTAACCGTAATATAAAATGATCTAATCGGGTCTCTGTTTGCCTTATCCTAGAAGTTTAATACTGCATTTTACTCGCCATTTCTTGCGCTTTGAGGTGCAGCTTAGCCCAGTACGCTATCTGAACTAGGAGCGATGTAAATTGAACAAATGTGATAGAATTTCGGTGAATTCATTTCTTAACTAAAAAATATAAAATGATCTAATCGGGTCTCTGATTGCCCTACCCTAGAAGTTTAATAGTGCATTTTACTCGGCATTTCATGCGCTTTGAGATGCCGGTTAGCCCAATACGCTATCTGAAGTAGGAGCGACGTAAATTGAACAAATGTGATAGAATTTCGCTGAATTCTTAAATTAACCATAATATAAAATGATCTAATGGGGTCTCTGTTTGCCCTACCCTAGAAGTTTAATAGTGCATTTTACTCGCCATTTCTTGCGCTTTGAGATGCCACTTAGCACAAGTCGCTATCTGAAATAGGAGCGATGTAAATTGAACAAATGTGATAGAATTTCGCTGAATTCTTATATTAACCTTAATGTAAAATGATCTAATCGGGTCTTTGTTCGCCCTACCCAAGAAGTTTAATAGTGCATTTCACGCGTCATTTCATGCGCTTTGCGATGCCGCTTAGCCCACTAAGCTATCTGAAATTGGAGCGACGTAAATTGAACAAATGTGATAGAATTTCGCTGGATTCTTATATTAACCAAAATATAAAATGATCTAATCCGGTCTCTGTTTGCCCTACCCTAGATGTTGAATAGTGCATTGTGCGAGCCATTTCTTGCGCTTTGAGATGCAGCTTAGCCCAATACGCTATCTGAAATAGGAGCGACGTAAATTGAACAAATGTGATAGAATTTCGCTGAATTCTTATTTTAACCTTAATGTAAAATGATATAATCGGGTCTTTGTTCGCCCTACCCTAGAAGTTTAATAGTGCATTTCACTCGTCATTTCATGCGCTTTGAGTTGCCGCTTAGCCCAATAAGCTATCTGAAATAGGAGCGACGTAAATTAAACAAATGTGATAGAACTTCGCTGAATTCTTATATTAACCGTAATATAAAATGATCTTATCGGGTCTCTGATTGCCCCACCCTAGAAGTTTAATAGTGCATTTTACTCGCCCTTTCGTGCGCTTTGAGATGCCGCTTAGCCCAATACGCTATCTGAAATAGGAGCGACGTAATTTGAACAAATGTGATAGAATTTCGCTGGATTCTTATATTAACCAAAATATAAAATGAACTAATCGGGTCTCTGATTGCCCTATCATAGAAGTTTAATAGGGCATTTTACTCGCCATTCCACGCGGTTTAAGTTGCCGCCTAGCCCAGTACGCTATCTGAAATAGGAGCTACGTAACTTGAACAAATGTGACAGAATTACGCTGAATTCTTATATTAACCGTAATATAAAATGATCTAATCGGGTCTCTGTTTGCCTTATCCGAGAAGTTTAATAGTGCATTTTACTCGCCCTTTCATGCGCTTTGAGATGCCGCTTATCCCAATAAGCTATCTGAAATAGGAGCGATGTAACTTGAACAAATGTGATAGAATTTCGCTGAATTCTTAAATTAACCATAATATGAAATGACCTAATCGGGTCTCTGTTTGCCCTACCCTAGAAGTTTAATAGAGCATTTTACTCGTCATTTCATGCGCTTTGAGATGCCGCCTAGCCCAGTACGCTATCTGAAATAGGAGCGACGTAAATTGAACAAATGTGATAGAATTTCGCTGAATTCTTTTATTTACCATAATGTTAAATGATCTAATCGGGTCTCTGTTCGCCCTAGCGTAGAAGCTTAATAGTGCATTTTATTCGTCATTTCATGCGCTTTGAGATGCCGCTTAGCCCAATACGCTATCTGAAATAGGAGCGACGCAAATTGAACAAATGCGATAGAATATCGCTGAATTCTTATTTTAACCATAATATAAAATGATGTAATCGGGTCTCTGTTCGCCCTACCCAAGAAGTTTAATAGAGCATTTCTCTCGTCATTTCATGCGCTTTGACGTGCCGCTTAGCCCAATAGCTATCTGAAATAGGAGCGACGTAAATTGAACAAATGTGATAGAATTTCCCTGAAATCTTATATTAAAGAAAATATAAAATGATCTAAACGGGACTCTGATTGCCCTATCATAGACGTTTAGTAGTGCATTTTACTAGCCCTTCCACGCGCTTTAAGATGCCGCCTAGCCCAGTACACTATCTGAAATAGGAGCGACGTAAATTGAAAAAATGTGATAGAATTTCGCTGAATTCTTATATTAACCAAAATATAAAATGATCTAATGGGGTCTCTGTTTGCCCTACCCTAGAAGTTTAATAGTGAATTTTACTCGCCATTTCTTGCGCTTTGAGATGCCGCTTAGCCCAATACGCTATCTGAAATAGGAGCGACGTAAATTGAACAAATGTGATAGAATTTCCCTGAAATGTTATAGTAAACAAAATATAAAATGATCTATTCGGAACTCTGATTGCCCTATCATAGAAGTTTAGAAGTGCATTTTACTCGCCCTTCCACGCGCTTTAAGATGCCGCCTAGCCCAGTACGCTATCTGAAATAGGAGCGACGTAAATTGAACAAATGTGATAGAATTTCGCTGAATTCTTATATTAACCAAAATATAAAATGATCTAATCGGGTCTCTGATTGCCCTACCCTAGAAGTTTAATAGTGCATTTTACTCGCCATTTCATGCGCTTTGAGATGCCGCTTAGCCCAATACGCTATCTGAAATAGGAGCGACGTAAATTAAACAAATGTGATAGAACTTCGCTGAATTCTTATATTAACCATAATATAAAATGATCTAATCGGAACTCTGATTGCCCTACCCTAGAAGTTTAATAGAGCATTTTACTCACCATTCCACGCGCTTTAAGTTGCCGCCTAGCCCAGTACGCTATCTGAAATAGGAGCTACGTAAGTTGAACAAATGTCACAGAATTACGCTGAATTCTTATATTAACCGTAATATAAAATGATCTAATCGGGTCTCTGTTTGCCTTATCCTAGAAGTTTAATAGTGCATTTTACTCGTCAATTCATGCGCTTTGCGATGCCGCTTAGCCCAATAAGCTATCTGAAATAGGAGCGACGTAAATTGAACAAATGTGATAGAATTTCGCTGAATTCTTATATTAACCAAAATATAAAATGATCTATTCGGGTCTCTGATTGCCCTATCATAGAAGTTTAACAGTGCATTTTACTCGCCATTCCACGCGCTTTAAGTTGCCGCCTAGCCCAGCACGCTATCTGAAATAGGAGCTACGGAAGTTGAACAAATGTCACAGAATTACGCTGAATTCTTATATTAACCGTAATATAAAATGATCTAATCGGGTCTCTGTTTGCCTTATCCTAGAAGTTTAATAGTGCATTTTACTCGCCATTTCTTGCGCTTTGAGATGCCGCTTAGCCCAGTACGCTATCTGAAATAGGAGCGATGTAAATTGAACAAATGTGATAGAATTTCGATGAATTCTTTTATTAACCAAAATATAAAATGATCTAATCGGGTCTCTGATTGCCCTACCCTAGATGTTTAATAGTGCATTTTACTCGCCATTTCATGCGCTTTGAGATGCCGCATAGCCCAATACGCTATCTGAAATAGGAGCGACGTAAATTGAACAAATGTTATAGAATTTCGATGAATTCATTTATTAACCAAAATATAAAATGATCTAATCGGGTCTCTGATTGCCCTACCCTAGAAGTTTAATAGTGCATTTTACTCGCCATTTCATGCGCTTTGAGATGCCGCTTAGCCCAATACGCTATCTGAAATAGGAGCGACGTAAATTGAACAAATGTGATAGAATTTCGCTGAATTCTTATATTAACCAAAATATAAAATGATCTAATCGGGTCTCTGATTGCCCTATCATAGAAGTTTAACAGTGCATTTTACTCGCCATTCCACGCGCTTTAAGTTGCCGCCTAGCCCAGCACGCTATCTGAAATAGGAGCTACGTAAGTTGAACAAATGTCACAGAATTACGCTGAATTCTTACATTAACCGTAATATAAAATGATCTAATCGGGTCTCTGTTTGCCTTATCCTAGAAGTTTAATAGTGCATTTTACTCGCCATTTCTTGCGCTTTGAGATGCCGCTTAGCCTAGTACGCTATCTGAAATAGGCGCGATGTAAATTGAACAAATGTGATAGAATTTCGATGAATTCTTTTATTAACCAAAATATAAAATGATCTAATCGGGTCTCTGATTGCCCTATCATAGAAGTTTAACAGTGCATTTTACTCGTCATTCCACGCGCTTTAAGATGCCGCCTAGCCCAGTACGCTATCTGAAATAGGAGCGACGTAAATTGAACAAATGTGATAGAATTTTGCTGAATTCTTAATTTAACCATAATATAAAATGATGTAATCGGGTCTCTGTTCGCCCTACCCAAGAAGTTTAATAGTGCATTTCTCTCGTCATTTCATGCGCTTTGAGATGCCGCATAGCCCAATACGCTATCTGAAATAGGAGCGACGTAAATTGAACAAATGTTATAGAATTTTGCTGAATTCTTAAATTAACCATAATATAAAATGATCTAATCGGGTCTCTGATTGCCCTACCCTAGAAGTTTAATAGTGCATTTTACTCGTCATTTCATGCGCTTTGAGATGCCGCTTAGCCCAATAAGCTGTCTGAAATAGGAGCGACGTAAATTGAACAAATGTGATAGAAGTTCCCTGAATACTTATATTAACCTTAATGTAAAATGATCTAATCGGGTCTCTGATTGCCCTATCATAGAAGTCTAATAGTGCATTTTACTCGCCATTCCTCGCGCTTTAAGATGCCGCCTATCCGGGTACGCTATCTGAAATAGGAGCGACGTAAATTGAACAAATGTGATAGAATTTTTCTGAATTCTTAAATTAACCATAATATGAAATGACCTAATCGGGTCTCTGTTTGCCCTACCCTAGAAGTTTAATAGTGCATTTTACTCGCCATTTCTTGCGCTTTGAGATGCCGCTTAGCCCAATACGCTATCTGAAATATCAGTGACGTAAATTGAACAAATGTGATAGAATTTCGCTGAATTCTTAAATTAACCATAATATAAAATGATCTAATGGGGTCTCTGTTTGCCCTACCCTAGAAGTTTAATAGTGCATTTTACTCGCCATTTCTTGCGCTTTGAGATGCCGCCTAGCACAAGTCGCTATCTGAAATAGGAGCGATGTAAATTGAACAAATGTGATAGAATTACGCTGAATCCTTATATTAACCAAAATATAAAATGATCTAATCGGGTCTCTGATTGCCCTATCATAGAAGTTTAATAGTGCATTTTACTCGCCATTCCTCGCGCTTTAAGATGCCGCCTATCCGGGAACGCTATCTGAAATAGGAGCGACGTAAATTGAACAAATGTGATAGAATTTTTCTGAATTCTTAAATTAACCATAATATGAAATGACCTAATCGGGTCTCTGTTCGCCCTACCCTAGAAGTTTAATAGTGCATTTTACTCGCCATTTCTTGCGCTTTGAGATGCCGCTTAGCCCAATACGCTATCTGAAATATCAGCGACGTAAATTGAACAAATGTGAGAGAATTTCGCTGAATTCTTAAATTAACCAATATAAAATGATCTAACTGGGGTCTCTGTTTGCCCCTACCCTAGAAGTTTAATAGTGCATTTTACTCGCCATTTCTTGCGCTTTGAGATGCCGCTTAGCACAAGTCGCTATCTGAAATAGGAGCGATGTAAATTGAACAAATGTGATAGAATTTCGCTGAATTCTTATATTAACCTTAATGTAAAATGATCTAATCGGGTCATTGTTCGCCCTACCCTAGAAGTTTAATAGTGCATTTTACTCGTCATTCCATGCGCTTTGAGATGCCGCTTAGCCCAATAGCTATCTGAACTAGGAGCGGACGTAATTGAACAAATGTGATAGAATTTCCCTGAAATGTTATAGTAAACAAATATAAAATGATCTATTCGGAACTCTTTGCCCTATCATAGAAGTTTAGGAAGTGCATTTTACTCGCCCTTCACGCGCTTTAAGATGCCGCCTAGCCCAGTACGCTATCTGAAATAGGAGCGACGTTAGTTGAACAAATGTGATAGAATTACGCTGAATTCTATATTAACCGTAATATAAAATGATCTATTCGGGTGTCTGTTCGCCCTACCTAGAAGTTTAATAGTGCATTTCACTCGCCATTTCATGCGCTTTGAGATGCCGCTTAGCTCATTACGCTATCTGAAATAGGAGCGACGTAAATTGAACAAATGTGATAGAATTTCGCTGAATTCTTATATTAACCAAAATATAAAATGATCTAATCGGGTCTCTCATTGCCCTACCCTAGAAGTTTAATAGTGCATTTTACTCGCCATTTCATGCGCTTTGCGATGCCGCTTAGCCCAATAAGCTATCTGAAATTGGAGCGACGTAAATTAAACAAATGTGATAGAACTTCGCTGAATTCTTATATTAACCATAATATAAAATGATCTAATCGGGTCTCTGATTGCCCTACCCTAGAAGTTTAATAGATCATTTTACTCACCATTCACGCGCTTTAAGATGCCGCCTAGCCCAGTACGCTATCTGAAATAGGAGCGACGTAAATTGAACAAAAGTGATAGAATTTCGCTGAATTCTTATATTAACCAAAATATAAAATGATCTAATCGGGTCTCTGATTGCCCTATCATAGAAGTTTAATAGTGCATTTTACTCGCCATTCCACGCGCTTTAAGAGGCCGCCTAGCCCAGTACGCTATCTGAAATAGGAGCTACGTAAGTTGACGAATGTGACAGAATACGCTGATTTCTTATATTAACCGTAATATAAAATGATCTAATCGGGTCGCTGTTTGCCTTATCCTAGAAGTTTAATAGTGCATTTTACTCGTCAATTCATGCGCTTTCCGATGCCGCTTAGCCCAATAAGCTATCTGAAATAGGAGCGACGTAAATTGAACAAATGTGATAGAATTTCGCTGAATTTCTTATATTAACCAAAATATAAAATGATCTAATCGGGTCTCTGATTGCCCTATCATAGAAGTTTAATAGTGCATTTACTCGCCATTTCTTGCGCTTTGAGATGCCACTTAGCACAAGTCGCTATCTGAAATAGGAGCGATGTAAATTTAACAAATGTGATAGAATTTCGCTGAATTCTTATATTAACCTTAATGTAAAATGATCTAATCGGGTCTTTGTTCGCCCTACCCAAGAAGTTTAATAGTGCATTTCACTCGTCACTTCATGCGCTTGCGATGCCGCTTAGCCCAATAAGCTATCTGAAATTGGAGCGACGTAAATTGAGCAAATGTGATAGAATTTCGCTGGATTCTTGTATTAACCAAAATATAAAATGATCTAATCCGGTCTCTGTTTGCCCTACCCTAGAAGTTGAATAGTGCATTGTACGAGCCATTTCTTGCGCTTTGAGATGCAGCTTAGCCCAATACGCTATCTGAAATAGGAGCGACGTAAATTGAACAAATGTGATAGAATTTCGCTGAATTCTTATTTTAACCTTAATGTAAAATGATCTAATCGGGTCTTTGTTCGCCCTACCCTAGAAGTTTAATAGTGCATTTCACTCGTCATTTCATGCGCTTTGAGTTGCCGCTTAGCCCAATAAACTATCTGAAATAGGAGCGACGTAATTGAACAAATGTGATAGAACTTCGCTGAATTCTTATATTACCGTAATATAAAATGATCTTATCGGGTCTCTGATTGCCCCACCCTAGAAGTTTAATAGTGCATTTTACTCGCCATTTCATGCGCTTTGAGATGCCGCTTAGCCCAATACGCTATCTGAAATAGGAGCGACGTAAATTGAACAAATGTGATAGAATTTCGATGAATTCATTTATTAACCAAAATATAAAATGATCTAATCGGGTCTCTGATTGCCCTACCCTAGAAGTTTAATAGTGCATTTGACTCGCCATTTCATGCGCTTTGAGATGCCGCTTAGCCCAATACGCTATCTGAAATAGGAGCGACGTAAATTGAACAAATGTGATAGAATTTCGCTGAATTCATAAATTAACCATAATATAAAATGATCTAATGGGGTCTCTGTTTGCCCTTCCTAGAAGTTTAATAGTGCATTTTACTCGCCATTTCTTGCGCTTTGAGATGCCGCTTAGCACAAGTCGCTATCTGAATAGGAGCGATGTAAATTGAACAAATGTGATAGAATTTCGCTGAATTCTTATATTAACCTTAATGTAAAATGATCTAATCGGGTCTTTGTTCACCCTACCCAAGAAGTTTAATAGTGCATTTCACTCGTCAATTCATGCGCTTTGCGATGCCGCTTAGCCCAATAAGCTATCTGAAATTGGAGCGACGTATATTGAACAAATGTGATAGAATTTCGCTTAATTCTTATATTAACCAAAATATAAAATGATCTAATCGGGTCTCTGATTGCCCTATCATAGAAGTTTAATAGTGCATTTTACTCGCCATTCCACGCGCTTTAAGATGCCGCCTAGCCCAGTACGCTATCTGAAATAGGAGCTACGTAAGTAGAACGAATGTGACAGAATTACGCTGATTTCTTATATTAACCGTAATATAAAATGATCTAATCGGGTCTCTGTTGCCTTATCCTAGAAGTTTAATAGTGCATTTTACTCGCCATTTCATGCGCTTTGAGATGCCTCTTAGCCCAATACGCTATCTGAAATAGGAGCGACGTAAATTGAACAAATGCGATAGAATTTCGCTGATTCTTATATTAACCAAAATATAAAATGATCTAACCCGGTCTCTGTTTGCCCTACCCTAGATGTTGAATAGTGCATTGTGCGAGCCATTTCTTGCGCTTTGAGATGCAGCTTAGCCCAATACGCTATCTGAAATAGGAGCGACGTAAATTAAACAAATGTGATAGAACTTCGCTGAATTCTTATATTAACCATAATATAAAATGATCTAATCGGGTCTCTGATTGCCCTACCCTAGAAGCTTATATTCCACGCGCTTTAAGTTGCGCCTAGCCCAGTACGCTATCTGAAATAGGAGCTACGTAAGTTGAACAAATGTCACAGAATTACGCTGAATTCTTAAATTAACCATAATATAAAATGATCTAATGGGGTCTCTGTTTGCCCTACTCTAGAAGTTTAATAGTGCATTTTACTCGCCATTCTTGCGCTTTGAGATGCCTCTTAGCCCAATACGCTATCTGAAATAGGAGCGACGTAACTTGAACAAATGTGACAGAACTTCGCTGAATTCTTATATTAACCATAATATAAAATGATCTAATCGGGTCTCTGATTGCCCTACCCTAGAAGTTTAATAGTGCATTTTACTCACCATTCCACGCGCTTTAAGTTGCCGCCTAGCCCAGTACGCTATCTGAAATAGGAGCTACGTAAGTTGAACAAATGTCACAGAATTACGCTGAATTCTTATATTAACCGTAATATAAAATGATCTAATCGGGTCTCTGTTTGCCTTATCCTAGAAGTTTCATACTGCATTTTACTCGCCATTTCTTGCGCTTTGAGGTGCAGCTTAGCCCAGTACGCTATCTGAACTAGGAGCGATGTAAATTGAACAAATGTGATAGAATTTCGGTGAATTCATTTCTTAACTAAAAAATATAAAATGATCTAATCGGGTCTCTGATTGCCCTACCCTAGAAGTTTAATAGTGCATTTTACTCGGCATTTCATGCGCTTTGAGATGCCGGTTAGCCCAATACGCTATCTGAAATAGGAGCGACGTAAATTGAACAAATGTGATAGAATTTCGCTGAATTCTTAAATTAACCATAATATAAATGATCTAATGGGGTCTCTGTTTGCCCTACCCTAGAAGTTTAATAGTGCATTTTACTCGCCATTTCTTGCGCTTTGAGATGCCACTTAGCACAAGTCGCTATCTGAAATAGAGCGATGTAAATTGAACAAATGTGATAGAATTTCGCTGAATCTTATATAACCTTAATGTAAAATGATCTAATCGGGTCTTTGTTCGCCCTACCCAAGAAGTTTAATAGTGCATTTCACGCGTCATTTCATGCGCTTTGCGATGCCGCTTAGCCCACTAAGCTATCTGAAATTGGAGCGACGTAAATTGAACAAATGTGATAGAATTTCGCTGAATTCTTATATTAACCAAAATATAAATGATCTAATCCGGTCTCTGTTTGCCCTACCCTAGATGTTGAATAGTGCATTGTGCGAGCCATTTCTTGCGCTTTGAGATGCAGCTTAGCCCAATACGCTATCTGAAAGTAGGAGCGACGTAAATTGAACAAATGTGATAGAATTTCGCTGAATTCTTATTTTAACCTTAATGTAAAATGATATAATCGGGTCTTTGTTCGCCCTACCCTAGAAGTTTAATAGTGCATTTCACTCGTCATTTCATGCGCCTTTGAGTTGCCGCTTAGCCCAATAAGCTATCTGAAATAGGAGCGACGTAAATTAAACAAATGTGATAGAACTTCGCTGAATTCTTATATTAACCGTAATAATAAAATGATCTTATCGGGTCTCTGATTGCCCCACCCTAGAAGTTTAATAGTGCATTTTACTCGCCCTTTCGTGCGCTTTGAGATGCCGCTTAGCCCAATACGCTATCTGAAATAGGAGCGACGTAATTTGAACAAATGTGATAGAATTTCGCTGATTCTTATATTAACCAAAATATAAAATGAACTAATCGGGTCTCTGATTGCCCTATCATAGAAGTTTAATAGGGCATTTTACCTCGCCATTCCACGCGGTTTAAGTTGCCGCCTAGCCCAGTACGCTATCTGGAAATAGGAGCTACGTAACTTGAACAAATGTGACAGAATTACGCTGAATTCTTATATTAACCGTAATATAAATGATCTAATCGGGTCTCTGTTTGCCTTATCCGAGAGGTTTAATAGTGCATTTTACTCGCCCTTTCATGCGCTTTGAGATGCCCGCTTATCCAATAAGCTATCTGAAATAGGAGCGATGTAACTTGAACAAATGTGATAGAATTTCGCTGAATTCTTAAATTAACCATAATATGAAATGACCTAATCGGGTCTCTGTTTGCCCTACCCTAGAAGTTTAATAGAGCATTTTACTCGTCATTTCATGCGCTTTGAGATGCCGCCTAGCCCAGTACGCTATCTGAAATAGGAGCGACGTAAATTGAACAAATGTGATAGAATTTCGCTGAATTCTTTATTTACCATAATGTTAAATGATCTAATCGGGTCTCTGTTCGCCCTAGCGTAGAAGCTTAATAGTGCATTTTATTCGTCATTTCAATGCGCTTT